>SADC01000722.1:0-42090 GCA_004194705.1 Ditylenchus dipsaci | reverse complement strand
TTTCGCGAAAAGGTTACACCCTTTAGTAATCGCAAAAAAAACAAATTTCAGGGTCTTCTGGCCGCTCCAGAGTAGAATCTGAGCGATCCAAGTCCTTTTTGACTACAAAATTCGGATTACCGCGAGCCAAACGCAAGACCTAAAATCGCATGTACTAGCGAGCCAAATGGGTTTCGAAGCCATTTGGCTGCGTACTTGTTTTTTTGAGGGCGAGCCGAACGTGAGCCAAAACAATACAAGCCATTTGTTATCGGAAACATTTGGCTTCGCAAAGTATAACAAAGAATGATTCGGCTTGTGCTTTTTTACGTGAGTTTTGAAGATATTACTGGTCTATAACTTTAAATGTATGTCTTTATTTTGTTTGTTGTTGCAAAAAAATTAGTCCCAAAATTGGAAAAATGAAAAAAATAAACAATATTTAGGCGTTATTCTGCAAGCTACACTATTTCCGCGAGCCGAACCAATACCTGCTTATGATAGATGCGAGCCAAATGGCTCACGAGCTGAATAACGTTGTCACTTTTTTTTTTAACTGTGGCGAGCCATATGGCTCGCGAGCCATACGGCTCGCCAAGTTAGCTATTTGGCGAGCGAGCAGCTCGCGTGCTTTTTTTTGAAGGGGCGGAGTTGATCACTCGCAAACGACCAAATGCACAACACTGGTTACATCCATTATATTCAATATGGTCTTTCAATTTGGCGCAAGTCAATTTTATAAAAAGTGTGTTCTAAGCAGTAGAATTAATTTTATTGTGTTGTCTACTGCACCGGCTGTCTCAAATTTTATGGCAAATGAATTTTTGTTGTGAGATCAGTGTTTTTCATCGCCACGAAATGACCGATTTCGAAAGTTCAAATTATTCAATATTTATTTCGCTGCCATTTTAGCAAAATCGAAATGAAAGTACCTGGCTGCTTACATGCTTTCGGCGATGCTTGTGGCGAGGATCCTAGCTTTGAGAAAATTAAGGGAGTTTTGGCTGCCGGTGGACTGGTGTGGATGCCGACAAACATTCGCTTGGTGATCAACTCTTTGAAGGTATTATTGTATAGAGTCAGGCACTTAGTTATTTTATTTTTAGGTGCAAACAGCTGGAACAGGTCATCGGCTGCAGGGGAAAGAAGATCTGTGAGCTAGCAGTTGGAAGTGCGCCTGCTACTGCTCCTGCCGGTGGTGCTGCCAAAATTCCTGGAGCTGCTCCTGCTACGGAAGAGAAGAAGAATGAAGCTTCCAAGGAAGAAAGTGAGGACGAAGACCTTGGGTTTGGGTTGTTTGAATAAATCCTGTCTTCGGAGTATTCCGCAGTGATGTTGTTGTTGTTGTTACGAATAAAGTTATTGGTTTCCCGAAGCACCTTCCTTTTGTAGAAGTTTAGGGAACCGCACAAGTATAATGGCCAAAGTCACTTGGTGCTCCCTGGAGACTGCCATCATAAGTGCAGTTAGTGGGTTTGCCGGTGTCGTGGTGTGTATCTGCGCGCTGTCACGTTTTTTTTTATCAATTTTACCTGTCCGAGTGCTTTGCAGCTCGGACACAGGCTTTGCGCTCACAGGGGTTCGAACCATCACCTCGGTTTTGAGAGTGGTGGTGGTCTAAGTGTTCGTCCACCTGGAGCAAAATTTTTTTTTATTTTTTTGGGTTCCAATAACCTGTTTTCTGGATTGATTCGGGCATGCTGAAGATGGTTTGATTGTGGTAAATTGCCGTTTTCTGGAGTACTTTTTTGAGTTTTTGGTAAAATCGAGTTTTCGTAAATCATTTGTATCCAATACTCGAAAAATACCATACAAAAGCTTATTTTCACTATTATCAAACCATCTTAAGTGTGTTCCGAATCAGTCCAGAAAGCAGGTTTTGAAACGTGGAAAACGTTAAATTTTTTGAGTCGCATTGGACATACCACTTGGTTTGGTTGTTCCCAGGTAGTGGTACCAGGTTGAGGAACTCAGGTAGTGTAGTAGTACCTCGGGTAGTAATATTTTTGTCTTGTAAAGAACTTATTACCGTATTTCTGTAAAAAGGCGGCATGCCGCCTTAATTTTCAAAGAACGCCTGAAAATCCGAAAAATTCGAATTCAATCTCGAAGATTTTTGGGTGCTCAACCAAAATAAAAAAAAGTGGAATCGGTAGATCGTGGAGTTAAGAAACACGCATCAAAAAGATAACAAAATATTTACTCTGCTTCGAGATATAGACCCTCGAAGTTGGGGTGCCCGCTTATTAGAGGTCCGCCTTATTACAGGAAATACGGTAAATTTAAAAATTTGGCGCTTAACTGTAATATGGGACAGGAAAGGGTGGCAATCATCACTTTTTTGGAAAAGGGGCATACAATCACAAAAAAGGGGCATTTATAAAAAAAAATTAAAGGAGCATCATACATATCTCTACTACGCAACACTTAAACTAACCTATTAAATTGCCCTTTTTGTCAAATAAAAAGGGGGCATTTGCCCCCTAAAGGGGGCACTATGGCCACCCTGACAGGAAAGTGCAAAGTCCTGCAAGAATCATGTCTGTTATTTTTCGTACAATTTCATTTTGCCATAGGTCATTGATTTATTCAGGAATCGAAGTCTTTCTGGCATAAATTTTTTGCCGTGGACGAGCCCATCTCGCCAGGTCTTCCCATATCTAACAGCCCCTGAAAGTTGGTTTTTGGGGGTTTACTAAGGGGGGTAACTTTCTGGCTGAAATTCGATTGGGGTGGATCAGAATTTCCAGTCCGATCGGCTTAATCGCTCAGAAGTCTACCCTAAACACTCACAACCACCATGAACCGGGAATTCTGAGCGATTTAGCCGATCGGACTGGAACTCTGATCCGCCCAATCGAAATTTCGCAAAAAGTTTATCCCCCTTTAGTAACCCCAAAAAACCAAATTTCAGGGGCTCTGGCCGCTCCAGGGTGGAATTCTGAGCGATCCAAGTCTTTTTTAACTGTCTTTTTTAACTATAAATTCGGATTCCGCAAAATTTACTGCGGTAATTTCACTGAAAGTTCAAATTGAGGGGTAATTTGAAATTTGAGGGGGTAAAAAATAATTTGACGGGGTAAATCAGTAATTTGGACGGGGTAAATGAGTATTTTGATCAAAAATTCAAATTTGACGGGGTAAAAAAATTTGACGGGTGAAATTAGTTACACTATTTTTAATTTGAAGGAGGGATTAACACATTTTGTGCGAAATTCAAATTTAAATCAACGTCACTATATCTAGGTTGACTTAAGTCATTTGATTCGATTGAGCCACCATCCGGATTTTGTGGTTCATTACATTGCGGGCACAATATGGCCATAAATCTTAAAGTGATATTACTGATTTGGATGTATAAACAACAGAAATTATAGGCGCACAGCAGCTCAACAAAAGTGGACCCTACTGCAACCAATTGCAGATGTTTGGTCCTTTATGGGAATTTGCCTTTGGTATTATCATCACGTGGTCGAACTCTAAATTTCACCAAACTAGTCGACATTTCAGAATGTTTGGTATAAAACAACAATTGAAGAGAAAAACATGCTATCTTAGAGTTTTGCGTTGTTATTTTGTGTTTCTGAAGCAATTTCTAACAATAGCTCAAATCTAACTTATTATCGACATTCTCAATAATATAATTTGTATGGCACAACGTTTTTTAATTTGAAAAAATAGAGCTTCGTAATTAATGTACTGTTTATCTAAAAAACACATACAAACAATTTTCTTGGTCTTGTAAAAAATGCATAAAATGCAATTGTTAAATATAAAGTTCCTAATCATGCATTTGAAAGTCCGCGAATGTTGAGTACGCATATGAAAATCCGCAAATGCAGAGTACGCATGTAACAAATCCGCAAATTTAAAACTAGAGTTCGCAAAGTGAATAACCCCGCAACTGGTGAAATCCGCATTTGAAAATCCGCAAATGTAAAGTCTGCAAATGTAAATATCCGTAAAAAAAATCGCCAAATGTGCAATCAACAAGTGTGGGGATCCGCAAGTGTGGATCCGCATTGAAAGTACGCAATGTGGGATCCAATTGTGTGAATCCGCATATGAAATCCGCAAATGTGGAATCCGCATGAAAAACCGCAATCGAACGCTCGCCGTAATATAACCCCCCCCCCTCCAGAAAATCTCCTGTAAATATACCATGCCACAACCGCTCACCTCCCCCCCCCCCAATATTTAAGGCTTAGGCTTTGGGCCTTAGGGGTAATATGAAGTAGCGTCGAAAATTCCAATACTGCTGCAATGAAATCCCTAAAAGTATTTAAAACAAAAGGGTCCTTTTTTCACAAAGCAATCGTCTAATATACTTTTTATTCTTCTTTTTATTCTCACATTTCGTCATAACACAAACAAAAGCAAGTTATGTAAGGATAGAACTTTTTTTCGAAGCTAAGAAAGCAGTGTTCACACTCACAGTTAAGTCTGTAATGTGCAGCCAAGTGTTTTATTTTTATCTGCGAAAATTTGAAATTTTGACTACCTCACTCGAAAGCTTCCCAGTGATCTCACTGAGGTAGTTTTGAGTGAGAGGCATCAAAATCTAAAAAATCTCAAGATCGCGTTAATCTCAGAAGACCTGACAGCTACAGTCAGCAAAGCTAGCATGGCCCATTTGAACAGACCTTTGTCAAAAGTAAAAGATTTTTTTAAAGATTTTTATTTTAAGTTGTTGAGTTTGTTGTTCGATCGGAGCCTCGTGAAGGCTAGTGAACGTTGTCGAAAATAAGATTCGGTAAAAGACCGAGATTGGCAAAACCAGACTTGTAATCAAAACGCGGAAGATGATTAAAAATCATAGTTTGACAGCCGAAAATGTTTATAAATGGTTTCGGGCATTTTTTAAACTAAACAATATAGTGCGCACACGCTCCATAGATCAGTTGAGGCTGACTATTGTTCTGCTAGAGATATACGTTTGCTAAATCTCATTTTTGCAAATGTTTCAAGCCCTAGTGAAGCTGCTCTAATTGAAGCAGCTAAGAAAAACAATTAGGTCAAACGTAGCTCCTTGAAAAATTTTGAAAACCCATTGAGAAACAAGTGGATAGGCTAATAATTTAGCCTTTTGGTAAAGCTAGTACACAAGTAGCAGAGTCACCGGAAAGATTGCTAAAATTACTATAAAAATGGTTCAAGAAAAAATGTCATATTTACAACAAAAAGGCGTTAGGACCTCATCGACCCATCAAGAATTTTTTTCAAGAAAATAGGATCCGCTTGTTTGGTTACTCCACGAACCCCCGTCATGGAAAGTGCAAGCCATCATCAAGAAGCTCGTGCCCATATTTATATCAGGACTTGTAGATGGACATTTTCTTATCTGGATATACCGCATCACTAGCTAAAAGACAACTATACTCCACAAAGATAGGGGCGCAAAGGCGCAAAGTGAGCTGTACAGGCGCAAGGTCTCTATCGTTGAAAAAAAAGTCAAACACTGTATCTGAGTGTAGCGCTACCCACAATGCTCTGTTAGAAGGCCGTTCCGCAAGTGACCAGGGGAATAACTTTTTTTTTTAGTCACAAAGATCCCTGCTAGACCTAAGTCTGCTGCAGAGTCCCAGATTTTTGATGCTAGCCTTGGGTGGATTTTTAACGTTTGCCTGTTTCTATGGCCGATGTTGTTTCTTCGTGCCTTGATGCTTATTGGCGCTTTGGCTAAGCAGAATGGTGTGAGTGAATCACTCACCAAATATTAAGGTTGATTATATTCTGAGTTTACTTGCTTAGGTGGGTTCAGGATGTTCAAACGCCGGCGGAGCGTCGGCGCTAAGCCGGCGCTTAAGGCGCCGGCGCTCCGCCGGGTTCAAAGTTAGCCCGGCGCTTAGCCGACGCTTAAACGGCGCTAAGTAGTGGTTATCTCGATACCGTTAATAATCAATTCTTTTTTACTGTTCTTTAACTTCACTGCTTGGAAAATAACAGTGCGGATTTTATTAAATATAAACACAGAGTATAATAATTTTTTTGAAAAGCAGTATTTAATAATGTGAATGTTATAATCATGTATGTTTAAGCGCTGACGAAGCGCCGGCGCTAAGCCGGCGCTCCGCCGGGTTCAGATTAGCGTCGGCGCAAACTAAGCGCTGGCACTTACGGCGCCAGGCTTAGCCGGCGCTCCGCCGAGTTCAAGTTAGCGCCGGCGCCAGCTAAGCGCCGGTGATTCAAAAATTTTATCAGTAGATCAACATAAATTAGAAGTTAGTCAAAAACGAGATGTGAATTTTGAAAAAGTTAAAAGCATCCACTATGTCCTACACTCACCGTTTTTGACCGAATTCAAGATGAGATACGATGTGAGGTTAATAGTCATTTTATAAAATTCTTCACTGAATAACTAATGGCTTTCACACGAGCGAAAACAAAATTACACAAAAAATAGTCAAAAAGTTTCAAAACAAAGTTCAAACAGTGAAACTGAGAATTTGAAACTTACAAAGTAATTTTATATTAATTTTATTTCAATTTATCGAAGCTTCCCAGTTTTTTAAATTAGAAGTTATACCAAAGTGTTTTTCCGACAAAGTCAAATTTCACCAATAAATGATTCGTTAAAAAAAATCGAGAAGGCGCTTTTTTAAAAACATTCATCTGGCAAAGCATTTCGTCTAAAACAGCCTTTGACTTCGTCCAGTTGTACTTTTGAGTTTATATGGGGTAGGGTTTTTTTAGAAGGTAAGAAAGTGCCAGATCAATGATCGATAAAAAGATTTTTTCGATCCGCTTTTTGAAGCCTTTTGGAACCTTAGCGATGCGATAAAAAAAGTTCTACCATCAATTGCATGATGCCTTGGGAAGATTCGGCTTCCTTCTTTTACATTTGCTTAAAAAAGTTCGAATGATTCTAAAATCAAAATGCATTTTGTCCTTGGCAGGTGCAGTGAAGATAGGAAGTGTAATTAAGATACGAAATCAACCTTTTTTAAACTCCGATACGGTCAATTCCATCTTCATAACTTTGTTCCCAAAAAAATTTCAAGCCCAATTTCCAAGGCTGGTGTCCAATTGAATGGAGACAGGCCATTTCTGTCTACTATTGAATTGCATATTGTTAGGCAAGGGTAGCCAATGCCACACATACTGAGATTGATGAATATTGATATTTGCAAAACAAATTTCAGGACAGGTCTCGGCAATCTCAAAAAACCTGGCAGCTACGGTCAGCAAAGCTAGCATGGCAGATTTGAACAGCCCTTTGTCAAAGGTAAAATCTTCTATATTCTGTGAGAGGTGATTTTTGTCAGACCAAAGCCTCATGACACTGCTCTAGTTCAAGCAACCAAACAAAGTGTCACTTGCAATTTCGATCATACCTTTTTCCAAAGCCCATTGTTGCATGTTGGCTTTCTCCTACTTGCATCATATTGTCAAGCGACAGCCGAAACGCGGTGTTTACAGGAATCATACAAAATGTGAAAAAAATTTACGAAAGCTGCACTTGCTCAATGCATTTCCCAGAAAGTTCTTTGTTAATGAAACAAATTCGATTTTTGAAGGGTTTCAGTTTTTTGATGAGTTTCACTTCAAAGGATGGATTTCACTGTTTTTTCTTCACAAAGCTCAAAATCTTCATAGCTTTGAAATCGTTCACAGGAAATTGTACTCTAGTTAACACTCCGCCTCCCATGCGTAGTATTGCCAGAATTTCTCGCTGAACACGATAGTGCAAAAAATTTTGAAAAAAAAGTTGGTATGAGATGGTGAAAACTCCTCCTGAAATTAGGCTGTTTTTGGTCACCCTCAACCACATAACATTTTGAGAAATTTAGATGGTAGTCACCGAAATTTCTATTTCACCTAGGCGTAAAACCACTCAAAAATTTTTACCTGGATCAGAGCTATCTATTGAGCTTAAACTTGCATCAGAGTGATCATTTTTTCACAGAGAATTTACGATTTCCCTCAAAGATCCAGTTTCTGGATATCCTCTTTTGCGACATTATACAAGCCAAAACTCTGCCTTCAAATCATTTCTAACTAAATAATCAATAGAACATGATAGAATAAAATCTTGCGGTTATTTTGTCACTAAAACAACAATAGTTTATCATAAAATTGAGACAAATTATGTAAAATCAATATATAAGTTGTAGCGCAACTTTTCTTTAACCTTATTCCCGCTTGAAAAAACATGAAAGCCATTAGTTAATTCAGTGAAGAATTTTATAAAAAGACTAATTAACCTCACATCGTATCTCATCTTGAATTCGGTCAAAAAACGGTGAGTGTAGGACATAGTGGATGCTTTTAACTTTTTCAAAATTCCACATCTCGTTTTTGACTAATACTTCTAATTATGTTGATCTACTGATAAAATTTTTGAATCACCGGCGCTTAGCTGGCGCCGGCGCTAACTTTGAACTCGGCGGAGCGCCGGCTAAGCGCTGGCGCCGTAAGTGCCAGCGCTTAGTTTGCGCCGACGCTAATTCTGAACCCGGCGGAGCGCCGGCTTAGCGCCGGCGCCGTAAGCGCCGGCGCTTCGTCAGCGCTTAAACATACATGATTATAACATTCACATTATTAAATACTGCTTTTCAAAAAATTATTATACTCTGTGTTTATATTAATAAAATCCGCACTGTTATTTTCCAAGCAGTGAAGTTAAAGAACAGTAAAAAAGAATGATTATTAACGGTATCCGAGATAACCACTACTTAAGCGCCGGTATAAGCGTCGGCTAAGCGCCGGCGCTAACTTTGAACCCGGCGGAGCGCCGGCGCCTTAAGCGCCGGCTTAGCGCCGACGCTCCGCCGGCGTTTGAACAATCCTGAACCACCTAAGCAAGTAAACTCAGAATATAATCAACCTTAATATTTGGTGAGTGATTCACTCACACCATTCTGCTTAGCCAAAGCGCCAATAAGCATCAAGGCACGAAGAAACAACATCGGCCATAGAAACAGGCAAACGTTAAAATCCACCCAGAGCTAGCATCAAAATCTGGACTCTGCAGCAGACTTAGGTCTAGCAGGGATCTTTGTGACTAAAAAAAAGTTATTCCCCTGGTCCACTTGGCGGAACGGCCTTCTCCAGAGGCATTTGTGGGTAGGCCGGCTACACTCAGATACAGTGTTGACTTTTTTTCAACGATAGAGACCTTGCGCCTGTACAGCTCACTTTGCGCCTTTGCGACCCCTATCTTTGTGGAAGTATAGTTGTCTTTTAGCTAGTGATGCGGTATATCCAGATAAGAAAATGTACATCTACAAGATTCCTGATATAAATATGGGCACGAGCTTCTTGATGATGGCTTGCACTTTCCATGACGGGGGTTCGTGGTGAGTAACCAAACAAGCGGATCCTATTTTCTTTGAAAAAAATTCTTGATGGGTCGATGAGGTCCTAACGCTTTTTGTTGTAAATATGACATTTTTTCTGAACCATTTTTATAGTAATTTTAGCATCTTTCCGGTGACTCTGCTACTTTTTGTACTAGCTTTACCAAAAAAGTGCTAAATTATTAGCCTATCCACTTGTTTCTCAATGGGTTTCAAATTTTTCAAGGAGCTACGTTTGACCCTAATTGTTTTTCTTAGCTGCTTCAATTAGAGCAGCTTCACTAGGGCTTGAAACATTTGCAAAAATGAGATTTAGCAAACGTATATCTTAGCAGAACAATAGTCAGCCTCAACTGATCTATTGGAGCGTGTGCGCACTATATTGTTTAGTTAAAAAATGCCCGAAACCATTTATAACATTTCGGCTGTCAAACTATGATTTTTAATCATCTTCCGCGTTGAGTTACAAGTCTGGTTTTGCCAAATCTCGGTCTTTTACCGAATCTTATTTTCGACAACGCTTCACTAGCCTTCACGAGGCTCCGATCGAACAACAAACTCAACAACTAAAAATAAAAATCTTTAAAAAAATCTTTTACTTTTGACAAAGGTCTGTTCAAATGGGCCATGCTAGCTTTGCTGACTGTAGCTGTCAGGTCCTTCTGAGATTAACGCGATCTTGAGATTTTTTAGATTTTGATGCCTCTCACTCAAAACTACCTCAGTGAGATCACTGGAAGCTTTCGAGTGAGAGTAGTCAAAATTTCAAATTTTCGCAGATAAAAATAAAAACTTGGCTGCACATTACAGACTTAACTGTGAGTGTGAACACTGCTTTCTTAGCTTCGAAAAAAAGTTCTATCCTACATAACTTGCTTTTGTTTGTGTTATTGACGAAAATGTGAGAATAAAAAGAAGAATAAAAAGTATATTAGCGTATTGCTTTGTGAAAAAAGACCTTTTGATTTAAATACTTTTAAGGGATTTATTGGCAGCAGTATTTGAATTTTCGACGCTACTGTCATATACCCCCATCCCCCCCCCCCCAATAATTTTTCAGGTACCCCGAAAACCATACTTTTTTGGAAAAGTGGTGAGATTATTACGTGTTGTCCTGTGTCTTATGCCTAAGGCCCAAAGCCTAAGCCTTAAAATTATTGGTGGGGTGGGGGTGGCATGGTATATTACAGGAGGATTTTTGGGGGGGGGGGTGGGTTTGTATTACAGTAGCGCCGAATTTTTTCTACCATTTTACTTTAGAATTTCCTTTTCTCTTGCTTGTTGGTATTGCTGAAATAATTGAATAGAATCATAGTAAACCTCATATTCAATCATCGTTATAATCTGTTTAAAAAACTATTTTCACAACAAAGTAAATACTACTATCAGAACTAGAGGACTACACACAATGAGCAGCAATAATTGCAATTTCTACTAACAAATACAAAAAATAAAGTACAAGATGAAAAAATAACGTTAATCAAATTGAATTTTTCAAAGCTTTTTCAACTGCTACAAATTCACTCTACAAGAAGTATTTTATGCTTGACTGTAGCCACGTATCCAGTTACAATCGATTTTTAAAGGATTTTAACATATATTTCATAATGGGTTTCACTAAATTATTGAAAATTGTTTATCGAAACCTATTAAAAAATAATGTACGATCAAGATTGATCAACAATCCAACAGTCCTTCGAATTCTCAATAGTTTGCCTAAGGGTTACCGAAATTTATGTCCAATTTTTTCGCAAATTCACAACTCAGCACTTCCATGCATTTTTATTCACAACTATACAACCAGGTTCCAAAGTATAACGAAGGCACTTGGAAAAGCTGATCGTTAGTAGCTTCTAACTTTGACTTGGATCTTAAAGGCTTCGATTGAATTATGTGACCTGATTCAAACTTCTAGTCGAATCGGCGCTGATCAGCAAGCATACAAAACTAACAGTTTCAACTAGACACAGTCAGCTAACAATTGTGATTACCCTAAATTCCCTCCTTTGTCTTATTAAGTGGGTCCATTTCCACAGTTGTCCCTGCTTTCCTAGCCTCGTATTTGCTAACTGCTCTCAGAGGCAGACTCACTATTCCACTAAGTACCATAATGCAGCCCATCACTAAAATTTTTAAAAATTCAGTTCCTGGTTTAGGCTGAAAAAGCAATCAAGACATTCAAGACGATTCCTTCACAAATTTTTACAAGTATTTATTAGGGTTTTGAAGTCCGATGAAATTTGAGTGAGAATTTGAAAAATACGCCATAAGTTTATTCTAATAAAGACATTTCGGTTTTTGATATTTATGATCTTCATCTCATTCTTATTTTTAAGTCTGTAATGTGCTGCAAGATTTTCATTTTTATCTGCGAAAATTTCGAACCTGCCTGTAGAAAACGTTGCTGCACATTACAGACTTAGCTGTGAGTGTAAACACTGCTTTCTTAGCTTCGAAAAAAAGTTCTACCCTAAATAGCTTGCTTTTCTGTATTAATTTACGAAAAAAAGTTCTACCCTAAATAGCTTGCTTTTCTGTATTAATTTACGAAAATGTGAGATTAAAAAGTAGTATAAGATAGTATATTAGCGTATTGCTTTGTGAAAAAGACCTTTGTGATTTAAATACTTTGAAGGAATTTATTGGCAGCATTAGTTGAATTTTTTCTATCATTTACTTTACATTGTTTGTTTCAATTGCTGAAAAAATCGAATAGAAATATAGTAAATCTCATAGTCAATCATCTTTATAATCTGTTCGAAACTATTTTCACAACAAAGTAAATACTACTATCAGAGCTAGAGGACTACATACAATGTGCAGCAATAATTGCAATTTCTACTAACAAATACAACAAATAAAGTACAAGATGAAAAAATAACAATAATCAAATTGAATTTTTTAAAGCTCTTTTCAAGTGCTACAAATTCACTCTACAAGAAGTATTATATGCTTGACTGCAGCCACATATTCAGTAACAATCGATGTTTAAAATACATACCAATCATTTTGCCTATCTTTTTCACTAATTTCATGGCGAATATACCTCGCAGAAACCGAGAAATTTGTAAATAGTGGGCGCTGAATGAATGTTTTTAAAAATGTACTACATTGTACCCTCAATTTAACAGCACCCAGAAACAGACCAATTTGGTCGGCATTGACTAAGATTCAGTAAAAGTGAACCCGTAAAAGTGAAAGAGGAATGACATTATTATTGATTGAAAACTTATTGTTAGGTTGCAAAAAGATTTACATGAAAGGCTCAAGCTATATTTTATAATGGGTTTCACTAAATTATTAAAAATTGTTCACTGAAACCTATTATGAAATAACATACGACCAAGATCAATCAACAATTCAAAAGCCTTTCGAAATTCTCTATAGGTTGCCTAAAGGTTACTGAAATTTGGGCCCAATTTTTTTCGCAAATGCACAACTCAGCACTTCCATGCATTTTTTATTCACAACTATACGATCAGGTTCCAAATTATAACAAAAGCATTTCGGAAAGCTGATTGTTCAGGAGCCTCTCACTTTGACTTGGACCTTATGGGCTTCGATTGAATTGTGTGACCTGATTCAAACTTCTAGTCGAATCGGCGCTGTTCAGCAAGCATAGAAAACTAACAGTTTCAACTAGACACAGTCAGCTAACAATTGTGATTACCCTAAATTCCCTCCTTTGTCTTATTAAGTGGCTCCATTTCCACAGTTGTCCCTGCTTTCCTAGCCTCATACTTGCTAACTGCTCTCAGAGGCAGACTCACTATTCCACTAAGTACCATAATGCAGCCCATCACTAAAATAAAAAAAAATTATTTGGGTGTTCAGGACGAAAAAACAATCGTTATATGATATGATCAGCGCGATCCCTTAACAAATTTTTTAAATGGTTTATCAGAGTTTTGAAATTGGATGAAATTTTAATGAACAGGTAATGAATTTGGGCATCCTGGCCCAGGATTCCTGGAATAATAAAACGCTGTTTGTGAAATGAGAAGCTTACGGAAATTTGCCGAGGAAGTCGTATAAGGTAAAACGATCAAAAAATGTCCTGATTTTTGTTGGCACCAACACTAAACACTGCGCGAAAAGTAGATTTACCATGGAAGGACATGTTGTAGCTATTAGTCAAGTTCTTCAGCAGAGCAGCAAATGGAGGACCGATCAATGCAGCTATCCCCATGAACAGCATAAGCATTCCATAAGCTAAATTTTAAGATGATCCTGCATTAGGGATTATAGTAAAAAGCGTTACCATTAGTCAACTTGTCTATGCCCAGCAGCTCTACACATATGATTGAGCGAAGGGCGGCAAAACAGGCTACAAATGTTTACAAAAATGTAAACAAAATGTACATAATAGCAATTTCTAACCAACTCCAAATGCAAATGGCACACAGTAGACGGCAAACATCCAGAAGGTTGTCAGAAAAGGAGCCTAGAATTTTGTTTCAAATCGAGAGCAAAAAAGATCTGTTTGAAAAACTATTACTAAGGCAGTAGCCAGTCCACCCAATATAACAGCTATATTTGAGACGACCAGGGGATCCACTTTGGGGTGATCTGCTATCAACCTGAAAATCCACGATGTACTGGCGATCTAAGCTAATAGAAACAATCTGTTTCGCCATTCCTTTTTTTAAAAAGTTTTTTGAAAAATTTCATTAGTATGGCTGTAAGAGAAACGATGATGCGAACTACTTTTTTTTCTAATCATAGAACCTCTTTTAGTTGTTTTCTATTAGCTAAGATATGTGAATTTAAACTGTGTTTAGTACTAATTCTTTCAGCGTTTTTAGCTTTTATGACTAATACAGATCTAGTTGTTTTGAAATTCTATATTATAAACTGAAATAGCGATAAAATTATAATATCAAATAAAAATAAGTAAAAAATTTGTACAGTTACTTCCTCTATGTAAGTTACTCGGCGCCCAAAGCCCATTTTCGCGCATTTTTCGCCCCGGCGCCAACTTTTCTTCCATGATGCCCGGTGCTAACCATTTAAAAAAACGCCAAGGGTGTTGGCGCCAATTTCAGACTCGAGGCGCCGCTTTTTCAAAAGACCGTAGCTCGACTGTGCGCCTTGCGCCTTTTTATTAAACACTAGATACCTTCTTTGACATTATATTCGGCCTTTTTGGTGCTTTTGGCCTTTTAGACTTTATTTATAGACTTTTTTGGCCTTTCAGGCTCGCAAACATTTGAAATTATCCCAAATAAGAACAAAGATAATGGACACCTACCCACACAGGACTCTAGCTGACAAATTGACTAGACCAATGATCACCACTAAAAATAAATTGTATTTAAAAACTAATACTGAAACCTGAGAAATAATTTTACCGTATTTATTAAAGAAAAAATTGATCGGTAAGCATTTTGACGAGCACTAAGTAAATGTTCGCTCTTAGAGCGAACCCCATGTCGTCCAACGTATTGGGTTGGAAAGTAATGCCTGCGTTAAAGCTCGTTTTGGTTTCACTCTTCGAAAAAATTTATTTCATGATAATATGATAATAATATGATAATATTTTATTTTTATCATTTTGCCCGTCAAAATTGCCCGTCAAATCTGTCTAACCACAATCAATTAAAAAATTGTATTTCAATCAAAATTAATTTTGGCGAAAACGAACTAAAATGATTACCAATAAGATTAAAAAAAACCAGCCTAAATATTTGGTGAGTGATTCGCTCACACCATTTTGCTTAGCCAAAGCACCAATGAACATGAACGGCACAAAGAAACAGGCAAGCGTTAAAAATCCACCCAGAGCTAGCATCAAAAAGCTTGGACTCTGCAGCAGACTTAGGTCCAGTAGGGATCGCAGTGACTAAAATAATAATAAAATTGTTGCAACTTTATTGTTTAAACAAATCTAACAGCAGTTATTCCCCTGGTCCACTTGGGAGAACGTCCATCTTCAGAGGCGTTTGTGGGCAGACCAGCTACACTCAGATACAAGGTAGACTTGTTTTCGGCGATGGAAACCTTGCGCCTGTATAGTTCACTGTCCTTGCGCCCCTTTCTTTGTGAAAAGATAGCTGGCGTTTAGCCAGTGATGTGGTAGATCCAGCGAAAAAGATGTCCATCTGCAAGGTTGTAGATGTAAGTGTGAGCATATAAGGTTCTTAGAGTTAGCTAGGAATCCATATTTGGACCGCAACGGGAATCTAAATTTTGTAGAAACCGGAGCCAGAACCTAAATCGGAATTTCAGTTTGTAAAAACCGGAATCGGAACTGTAATTTTACTTTTGCCGAAACGAAAACTGGAGCAGAAAAAAGTTTTTGCGAAAAATCACTGCCTGTTTACATGATTTTTTTGTTTGTTTTGATATTTCACACAAAAAATTGTTCAAAAGTTGAAAATAGGCTTCCGTTGGAGGAAGAGGCTATAGTACTTTTTATTATGCATTTACGCATATTGAGTAGGGCTAGTCGATTTTTTCCTATCGATTTATGTGTTCTGAAACCCATCAAAAAGTCAACTTGTTCCGGTTATAATAATCTTTCTGCGGCGTGTTACGAATTGCATTGAACAATTCTAGCCGTCGTAAACTTCTTTCACATTTTTGTATGAGTTCTGTAAACACCGTATTTCGGCTGCCGCCTTGCCAATATGATACGAGTAGGAGAAGGCCAATATGCAACAATGGGCTCGGGAAAAATGTATGATCAAAATTACAAGGAACACTTTGATTGGTTGTGCGAACTCGAGCAGCGTCACGAGGCTTCGATCTGACAAAAAATCACCTATTACAGAACAAGAATCGGTTCGCGAAGCGTACTTACTCCACTTTCCTGGCGCACACGCTTATTCACGAATTCGCTACTAACACGGAAATGTGCATCAATTTTTATTTAAAGGTAAAGGGAGGAGGGGGGACTTCTACTGCTACTTTTTGACATCGACTGCTACTTCACTTCAGTAAAGTGATTTCACATACATTCTTTTCACATATTTGTTTTCCTATCTCAGATGTTTTCACACCGTTTTGTAGCTGAGTTATTTCTCTATCAATTTAGTGGTCAAACACCATGATTAAAAATAATTTTTGAGAAAATTACATTAAATATAAGGTGAAACTCCACTAAAAACACCTAGCTAAAAAATCACGGTTTTTAGTGTGAGTTTGCTGTGACTTTCTTAAAAATCATTTTCAATCAGGGTGTTTAACCACTCAATTGAAAGATAAAAATCTCAGCTACAAAATAGTGTGAAGATAGGAGATAGGAAAACAAAATATGTGAGAAAATGTATGTGAAGCGAAGTAACAGTCGATGTCAAAAAAGAGCCGTAAAATTCCCCCCACCCTCCCTCAAAAAAAACTGTTTTTCTGGCCTGCTTACTGAAAACTAATATCGAAAGTAGAAGCACTGCGAAAAAGGACCTGAGTAAAAAGTCCGTGTGGCAACTCCAAGCTTCTTCAGAGCACATGGGAAAAGGCTAGCTGTTTTTTACTAGTAACTTTAATGTGTTCTGAAACCCATCAGGCAAATCGACTTGTTTCATTAATAATGAACTTTCTGGGACCACCCTGGAACTGCATCAGGCAAGTGCAACCATCGTAAACTTCTTTCACATTTTTGTATGAGTTCGGTTAACACCGCGTTTCGGCTCCCGCCTTGCCAATATGATACAAATAGGAGAAAGCCAACATGCAACAATAGGCCTTGGAAAAAGGTACGATCGAAATTGCAAGGAACACTTTGTTTGGTTGCTTAAACTAGAGCAGCGTCACGAGGCTTCGGTCTGACAAAAACAACCTATCACAGAATAGAGAATATTTTACCTTTGACAAAGGTCTGTTCAAATCTGCCATGCTAGCTTTGCTGACCGTAGCTGCCAGGTCTTTTTGAGATTGCCGAGACCTGTCCTGAAATTTGTATTGCAAAGGTAAATATTTATCAATCTTAGTATGTGTGACATTGGCCTACCCCTTGCCTAACAGTGTACAATTCAATAGTAGACAGAAATGGTCTATCGGCATTCAATTGGACACCAGCCTTGGAGGAGTTGAAGTTTCCATTGCTTTGCTTGAATCGCTCAATAGCCACCCCTCCAGCTATGTTGGGACTTGAGATCTTCTCTAAGGGCATGTCACCGTCTGCTTCACCAGTGTCTTCACACCTCTCCATGTATTTGGTGGCTATTTTAGTAACCTGCAAAAAACTAAGCAGTGAACAATTCTCGAGGTACTTCTTCGGCTAGCACCACACCTATCAATTTTTTTGATTATTTTTCTTCAAAATTCCTTGGTAACCCCTATCCATCATAGTTATACTGATACTGTGATTGAAGGGATCAAAGTGATAATGATAAACATGATCACCTTAACCTTGGCTACTTAATACTCTACGGGAGACAAAGACATTTATGGAGAAAAAAAGCAAAAATTAAAAGGTGCGGTGCAGCTGAAGAAGTAATATCCTTAGCATTTTTCATTACAGTCAACTCTCGATACAGTGTAGGCTTAGGGACCAGGAAAAATATACACTATATCGAGGGTTACACTATACCGAGGGTACACTATATCGAGATTTTTAAACCAAATTGTTTAAAAATCTACACTATATTGAGATTTTACCACTTTTGAAAACCACTTGTATTCAAAGATCGCGATAACACATAAATTCAAAATCAAATCAACAAACACATTTCAAAAATGTACGTCATTTTCAACTTTTGTTTTTCAACCTCTGTTTAGGTAACATATGTCCTCATTCCTATATATATAGAATGGGTTTTACAAAGTAGTAGCTTTAAAAAAAAGAGCCGTAGAATATTATAGCAGGTCCTCGAAAAAAAAAAGGTTTGAACTACTTTTTTCTCTGTTTTGGGGCCTGATACGTGTAGAAAATACGTTTTTAGGTGGGGCACGGCATTTTTGAAAAAAAAATTTTTGACCAAATTTTGACTTTTCGCCTTGTAGGACCGAGGTGATTGGTAGTGGAGGATAGCTGGATACCCCATTTTTTATTTACTTTCCTGTTTTGGTCACTGGAGCTGAGCAAAAAAAGTTTCTATATACATTTTTAATCGAAAGTCTTGCTCGGAATCATGTCTAAGGTAAGACATGCATTCCAGAGTTTCTTTATGCGGTAGGCCCTAGCCAACAAAACTTTGTTCAAATTCTGTGTTTTTCAGTCTTTTCGGTTATCCAATTACTCTTTGGTTTGATTTACCTTGGCCCCCAAGGCAAAAAGATAAAACGAAGTAAAAAAAATTTTCTCGAAAAGTCCCCCATCTAAAAACGTGTTTTTTACACGTTTCACGGTCTAAAACACAAAAAAAGGAGTTAAAGCTATTCTTTTTCGAGAACTTTCTATAATATACTCTAGCCAAAAAAAAGAAAAAAATAATTTTTAGAAGCCCATCAGACAAAGAATAATCACTTTTTTATAACAAATGACAAAAGAGAATTGCAAATAGCTCGATCATGCCCACCTCTTCTATTTGCGTTTCCGAAGGTTTGAGTGGTTTGAAAAAAGATCCGAATATGACACAGAGAAGTGTTACTGCAGCAATGATCACCAAGAATATCCTCCAGTTGTTGTTGACTAGACCTAGTATTATGGGATTCAGCTTAAAATTGGCACAATTTTTATGGAATAATTTCAATCACCAAAACCAACCCAACTGAACAGAGAGGTGCCGATGCCTGAACCGCATACCTGCAAATAGCTTTTCTAATTTCTGGGAAAACAGTTTTTCTAATCAGATTTGAACTTTATTTTAATTTTTAAGAAGCATGCTCAGGGACTGCGAATCTCTAACTAGATATAGCTAGACCCGTTTCTAGTCAAAAATCATTAAGAAATTTTCTGGGTTCATATCTACTGAGTTTCAGTGTGAATTTATAATTGTCAGTATTTTTGGTCATAAATTCATAGAGCGCCGGCTCTTACGGCGCCGGCGCTAAGCCAGCGCTCCGCCGGGTTCAGAAAAGTAACCAAGACCGCTTTAACTCGAAAATCATTAATAAATTTTCTGGGTTTCAAATCTACTGATTTTTCAGTCTGAATTTATAATTGTCAGTATTTTGGGTCATAAATTCATAGAATGTTCATAGTTAACTGGCCTGTGTTTTGGCAATTCTTCGAATTTTACAAATTTTTTAAAATTTATAAGGCATTCTTACAGCTATTCCAGTTGCTAGAGCCCTCCGTTCAGAAAAATATTGACCAACAATGACTACTGCCGGCAAGAATATTAGTCCATAGCCCACACCTGAACACAAAATTGCGGTTTAGAGCAGTTTTCGGACAGAGATGTGCAGGCATACCTCCAATTATTCCAAAAGTAAAGTAAAGCACCGGAAGGGCAGGCACTGAAACATGATCTGAGTCCTCAAATTTGCTGGATTTTGTGTTTTACATACCTAACACAGTTAGAACTAGTCCACTAGTCGCAATTATGGCACCTAAAATTTTGGTAACAATTAGATATTAAAGTGTTTCAGAAAAAATAAAAATGATTAATTCACAGTCGAGCCCCTGCATAACGCCACCTCCTCAAGTTCGTTTCCGCCTAAGGTGCCACACTTTTTCAGGCGAACTTTGGAATACTTATGAATTCTAGAAACGACTGGAAAAATCGGAATCCCTACGATTTTTTGACTAGATTGGCGGATCAATTTTGGCAAATGTACCTCAGGTATTCAAAAATTGTGCTTAAAATTTTTTTGGGAACAGTTATGGAGATGGAATTGACTGAATCGAAGTTTAAAAAATGTTAATTTCGTATCTTAATTACCCTTCCTATCTTCACTGCACCTGACAAGGACAAAATGCATTTTAATTTCAGAATCATAATAATTTTTGTGAGCAAAAGTAAAAGAATGAAGCCGAATCTTCCCAAGGCATCATGCAATTGATGGTAGAACTTTTTTTATCGCATCGCCTAAGGTTCCAAAAGGCTTCAAAAAGCGGATCGAAAAAATCTTTTTATCGATCATTGATCTGGCACTTTCTTACCTTCTAAAAAAACCCTACCCCATATAAACCTCAAAAGTACAACTGGACGAAGTCAAAGGCTGTTTTAGACGAAATGCTTTGCCAGATGAATGTTTTTAAAAAAAGCGCCTTCTCGATTTTTTTAAACGAATCATTTATAGGTGAAATTTAACTTTGTCGGAAAAACACTATGGTATAACTTCTAATTTAAAAAACTGGGAAGCTTCGATAAAGTCAAAATAAAATCAATAGAAAATTACTTGCTAAGTTTCAAATTCTCAGTTTCACTGTTTGGACTTTGGTTTTGAAACTTTTTGGCCATTGTTTGTGTAACTTTGTTTTCGCTCGTGAAAGCCATCGATTAATTCAGTGAAGAATTTTATAAAATTATTAATGATCCTGACGTCGTATCTCATCTTGAATTCGGTCAAAAAACGGTGGGTGTAGGACATAGTGGATGATTTTAACTTTTTCAAAATTCTACATCTCGTTTTTCACTAATACCTCTAATTATGTCGAGCTACTCATAAAATTTTGAATCACTTGACCTCAGCTTAATAACACGAAAATTACCTGCGATCGCTACTTTATTGCACCCAAAGTTGTTGGACAAAGCACTGGCTAGAGGACCTGCAATGCCTAATTTTACTTTAAGGTACAATCTAAAATCCAAATCAGACCAGAGAGTAGGTAACATCCAGCTAGTAACGAGGGCGCCACTGTCACCTGCAAATATAGTCATACAAAAACATGGTTAGACCCTATTTGGATATACACTGCCCCCCCCCCCACCCAAATCAACTTTTTTAAAAAGTGTCTGGTCTATTTCTACTTGGTCCATTTACACCTCATTAAAGCCCTAAATCTCTTTGAAAATGGTCAAAAGGGTACTTTTGGGTGTTCCCAAAACTCAATTTTTCATTGACCAGAGCTTAAAAATAATGCCTTTTATAAGCTTCTGCGGCAATTTTAGGTCAAAATAGGGTGTTTGGAAAATTTTTAAAAAAGTTGATTTGGGGAGGATGCGGGCGGCGGGTGTTTTATATCCAAGTAGCGCTCATAGTTGATTTATAAGTATAGTTAACACATCGATATAGTCAACCTACCATGGAAGTGCTGGTCTGAAACTCTTTTTCCCATAGCGGCACAATAGACTCACTAATAGAAAATATAACTCCATCCACTATCAGGTTGACCAGGAAACTGGCGAAGACCACCACCTGAATTGGAAGTTAGAATAAATAGCAGTATGATCAGATTAGGGATCACACACCCAGCCATAGCCTCCATCCGGCGGTTTAATTATCCCCACATCTTCCAATTGTTCTTCCATTTCGTCATCCTGCTCCAGTCCATCAGTAGAGGACAATCTGAGTCTGGTGGGTTCAGGCTATCTGTATGTCCATTGGTGTCGCCATCCTGTCCCTTCCATCTCTCCTTTTCTGCCATTACCAAAAGAGCAGCAAGTCTGTCTGGATGGTGATTTCCGCTGAAAATGATGAAATTTTTAGCAAGAAATTGGGGCTTTTAGTGAAAGTATTGTGAGTCATATATGAATGCAGCGATCCAACACCGAATTCCCGCCGGTTAGCCAAGACAGTCTTGTTTTAAATATAAAAAACTAATGCTTTTTTTATGGGTTCTAGTAAATTGAAAGTCATAGAGTTAATAGTCTTTGTGGTTAAAAAATCGGAAAGTTAAAATGCGTGGCAATAGCGGAATCAAATTGTATGATAGGATACAATTTTGTAGCCTTTTACTCAATATCACTGTTGTTTTTATATAGTGGTGCTTACTTTGTATTTCATAGGGACTTTCCAAATCGCGACATTATTGGCGAACCGATATACAACGAAAGCTATAAGCTTGGGCAATTTCTTAGTTTGCAGCCTAATTATTTATTGCGCGCGTCAATATTCTACCAAGTCGCGGGCTCGATTCAACATGTGGGTGGTTTTTTTGTCGCTTTTCGCTAACTTATTCTGTTAATTTTGATGATGCACAGCAAATTAGCCCCGATTTCGTTTCGGATCAGGCACAGGGTAGGCCAGCGTATCTTAGGACGAATTCGAAATTTGTTCGCAGGACTACAAAAAAGTAAGAAAAATAGCTGAGGAGTATGTTCTCTGGCCAACTGACCATTTCGAGCTAAACTGGCCACAGAGCTTAATGGCCGAAAAACCAAAAAGTGGCTTTTCCGCCTACCGCCAAAAAATCATAATTAAAAACAACAGGGGATCAAGGCAAACCACCACCACCCCCTCTCCCCCCATTGTACAATAGGGCTGCTTTTTCTGCTGAAATAAAATTAAAGCTCAAGCCTAGCAACCAATTTCAGCCCTGTTTTCACCCAAAAATGTTCATTTTTCAAAACATCTTCCAGCATATCGGTTTAAAATTGTTTTTTGGTATAAAATATAAAAGAATACGTTTTTCGCTTGACCTCCTCCCCGTCGTAATTTCCGTTCCTGTTTTGTGATGGCGCTTTCTAACATTTTCCTAACAAAGATCGATTAAAAAATGGCTTTTTGCCTTGTTGGACCAAGGTAACTAAAAGTTCAGTCAAATGTTGGTCGAAATTTTTTTTATTGATTTTTTTTCGCGGGAAATGTTAGAAAAAAATCCATTTTTTAGCGCATGGAAATTACTTTGAAGTAGTTTAAACATGATTTACACCAAATACAAAACACAATCATGAACTGCCATGTAAGCTATTAGCACAGAAATTCAATAATTAAAGACATAAAAAAATTTCAAGTCCAAATATAATATCTTGGCAAAATTAAAACACCCCATATGCACACAACAAGCCAAAATACATCAGACAATCAATTGTAAACAAAAGCAGACACACCAAATTTCAGCTAAACTTCCAAAAATAACTTTTATAATAATCTAACCAAAAAATTGTTTCTATATCCTTCAATAATTAAAAAGACAAAGAAGAATTATTAATGTTACCAAGCAAGCCGATTTTTATGCCAATTTGAAAGTGAAAATAAATAAGGCTAGCTTTCAAAAAAAGCCGCATAGTGGGGGAGAGAGGTGGAGGGAAGCAGAGAGGGCAGGCAGACCAGCAGACTGAAGAAGCTAGAAAAGTGGAGAAATAAACACAAGGCACTTTGCAATCTTATTTCTTCTTCTTCTTTTTCAATTTGTTGTGTGGTGGTTGGTAATTGATCTGTTTCTAGAGTCTAGACCAACTTTTTGATGATCTTATTGCAGCAAAATTCAATAAATTAGTTAAAAGTTTATGTAACGTGAACCTCTCAAGTTCGTTCCCGCCTAGAGTCAGCCGCTTTTTTAATTTTTAGAGGCTCTACTTAAAGGACCATACTTGTTGATGACAATGAGAATTTGGCAAATTCAAATGCGCGCGGGACAGTTCTCTTTTGTCTCACACTGTACTATTTTGATAAACCGTTGGTACCATTTTGTAGCTAAGATTCAGTGCTTCAAAATGAGCCACCCTAATTTCAGAAAAGGGTGTCGGTTTATCGAGAGGCGCGGGTCTTTACGGCAAAAGTGTTACCATTCCGAAAAACGACCGGTAAAATCAGAATCTGTACGATTTTTCGGATTAGACTGACGAATCAGGTTTGGCAAAATATTTCAAAAATCGAAGTAAAAAAAGTGTCGGACCCAAGGCGGGAACGAACTTTTGGGGGTGGCGGTTTATCGAGAGTCGACTGTAGTACCAACAGTGCGACAGTCCAACCAACGCGGCAGTCTGGGTAGAGCCGAAGTCTTTTAGGAAAGGTCTTAAACGGCCGGGTCTAAAAGTTGCAAGAATTCTAAGTTTGCTGATTTTTTTTGCGAAAGACAACGATTTTTGCATTTTAAAGCAAAAACTCTAAATATTCACACCTAGAATTAAAACAAGTTACTTTTTAGATAGTTTTCGGTTTTAAAAATGCCAAAATTGCTGTCTTTCGCAAAGATGGCCTGCAAAATTGGATTGTATTCGATTTTCGGAGCAGAATGTCAAAACAAAATTATAAAAACTTGAAAATGCATTTAAAAAGTGTAAGATCCTAAGCCGCAAAAATAACTTTACGAGTTGGCTTCGTATCAAGAGTTGACTATACGACAAAACAACGCACACAATTTTTTTTTTATCGAAATAAGAAGATTAATGAAGAAAATATGCGGGCAGGAAAAATGATTCTGTAGAATTTGAATTGTCGACGTTCCTGCTGAAGAAAAAATGGATTATGAAATCGGATTCGTGTTCAGCATGGTCAATAGCATACCAAGCTGCCCTTCGAATTTAAAACTCCGAGTAAAATTAAAGACATTGAATATTTTCAAATGTTTTTCGTCTTAGAAGGAATGCGAAAATTCAATTGACCTTTAATTTCAAAAAAAATTAATCTGCAATCGACTATGCTGAATACCAATCCAATATCAGAATTCGTCTTTTTTCCTTAGTAGGAACGTCAAAAATGACAATTCTGCGGAGATTCATGCCGCGGAAATTTCGCCATGCCTACCGTATTCTCTCTGATTATATAGACACTCCACCCGCCACCCGGTTAAAAATCGTGTTTTTGGCATTGTGTTTTGACCCATATTTAGAGACTGTTATTTTGCAAGTTGCCACTCGTTTTGTAGCCAGTGACATGACTTACAAAATAAGTGGGAACTTGCCTGCGAGAAATTCTTAAAAGGTGGGGCAAAAACACAATGCCGCAAACTCGTTTTTTGATTTCAAGGGAGGGAGCTTCTATAATTAGAAGGAGTAAGGTATTCCAAAATTTTGAGTGAAAGTGAAAAGCTGATTAAGGTATCAGAAACTAAAGCCTTTACAGATTTTTTACTATTTATCAAAAATTTAAAAATAGTAATAGAGTGCAGAGAAAAAATCGAATTGTGAAGAAACATAAACAAGTGAATTGATAGGCCTTGAAGTGGTAGTAGTCATTATCAATTATACAACTGTGCATAGATAAAGATGCAGGTGGGGAGCTATTGGCAGAGCGGGTGACCATCTCCAACACACAAACATTAGTAGGTGCACACAAAAGGGTATTAGTGTTGTTGTTGTTTGAAACCAGTTATATAATAATAATCATAAGTCTTAATTAATAGCCAGACACAACCACCAACATTTGCAGCAGCATACCAATTAATCAAAGCAAACCACCAATAAATTTACTGATAGTGTAATTGTTGAAAAGTCAACAAAAAAAAATTTTGCTAGACAAACACAGTCATTGATTTTCCATAGAGCAAAGTTACAAAGTTCAACTAATTTGACCTTCCGGAATTTTTTTTAAATAAGTTTTTGTCAGATGGTTTTGGTATAGGATTAGCAATAGTGAAGTGGGAGTAGAAAGTAAGTAAACTATTAAAAAAACATACAGTCGACACTTTTCATAATGGAAACTGTGTGGAACAAATTTTTGCTACTCAGCGAAAACCACATTTTTAACAGCAGATTCGCGTTCAGCGTGGTGGACTTGCTTGTAAAAATGCTTTAGAGTTTCAAATTTAAAGTGTCAAAAACTTAGTGTCAAATTTTGAATTCCTCGCGAGACAAAAAACATTTAAATATTAAATTATTCGAGTTTTTTCTCAAAAGGCTCAAATCGAAACACCCGTCAAAATCATTAAATCTCCGTCAAATTTTTAAAATTCTCCTTCTCAGTGTATACTTTTCAATTTTTTTTTGCATAAGCATGTAGCCCTGAATCTCTAGTTTCTGATAAGCTATCAACTAGGTCGATACAATTTTGAAAAACGGGAGAAAAACTGAGTTTTCAAAACTACACCTTCTTTTAAATGAATTGTTCTCCCACTTTGCAAAATTGTATCGACCTAGTTGATGGCTTATCAGAAACTAGAAATTCAGAGCTACATGCTAATGCGAAAAAAGTATGAAAAGTATACACCTAGAACGAGAAGTTTTAAAAATTTGACGGAAGATTTAATGATTTTGACGGGAGATTTAATGTTTTTGACGGGTTTTTTCAGGTACAGCCTTTCTCAAAATAGGTCAGCCTTGACCGTGTTGATAATGAAAAACCATCATTGAAGGGGAGGAAACTTTATATACGCATCGCCCATGGTCGAAGGTTCAAATCCCTCTAAGTGCACACTTTGTTTATTTTTCATTAAGTTCACTGGCTTCTAAGGCAAAAAACTATCGAGGAAGCGATTGGAATTATTAATTTATTTTACTGTCAAGCCCTAAAAGGCCCTAATTTCGTGATTCCATGCAAATGACAGCCTGTGTAGGATTGCATGGAATCGGACACCGTTGAATCTTTTTTACAATCTAGCTCTAAGTAAATATCACTTTTTTCTCTGTTTGATAGCTCAAATTAAAGCCTAGAGTCTTGACTACACTTCAGTGCATGAAACTTGTGACTTGTAAAAAAGTCGGAAAATATCAATCCAAGAAGTTAAAGAAAAAGCCAAAAAATGATTGATTTTCGGATATTCAGCCTATTTTAGCCTATAAATAAGCTTCAGTAGGTGCGAAACCCTTCGCTGATGATCTTGTCAGATAGCTAAGAGTGTTAGTATCAGTTTGACACCAAACTTGTAAATTAAAGATGGTGAAAAAAAAGGTTTGCACACAGTAGTAGTCGAACCTGTGACTTCGGCGATGCGTATTTAGTTGAGTCCCGCATTAGTGTACGCCCCAAAAATTCGCTCCCGCCTAAGGTCCGACACTTTATTTACTTCAATTTTGAAGTATTTTTTAATTTCTGATTCATCAGTCTAGTTCGAAATATCGCAGGGATTCCGATTTTGCCTGTCGTTTTTATAAGCACGACAGTTTTTATATTTAGACCAGCGAATCCCGCTTTAGTGTACACCTAAATTCTAAAAAGGTGTACACTAAAGCGGAATTGCGGGTCTAAATATAAAAGCTGCCGTGTTTATCAAAAAACGACTAGCAAAATCGGATTCCCTGCGATATTTCGGACTAGACTGACGAATCATCATTTAAAAATACTACAAAAATTGAAGTAAAAAAAGTGCCTTAGCGGGAACAAACTTTTGGGGTGTACACTAATGCGAGACTTCAACTGTATGAAGTTTCCTTCCACTTTAAGAAAAGCCTGAGTAGCTTTTTTATATTATTTTTTCGTTTTTCATTACAACCCGCGTAATACCATTGTCAGAACTAAAGATTTATTTTCATTCATCATTTTTTAATTTATGCAAAAGCCACAGGTGTTCAAGAGGTTCATTCTTCTGCTCCTCGCTGATTCTTGTATTTAAGTAGCTGAATTGAAGGAAATTTTGTTTTGGTTCATTGATTGTTGGCAGGCTGAGTCTATGTTTCGCCACCAGTTTCAGAATGACTGCCTCCATTATCCTCCTTGTCACACCTACACAACTTCTGACAGCTCATTCAATTGCCTGCAGTTCTTTAGTACATACAAGATGGAATTGTCAGTAATCAGCGGGCAGGAGGGTATACTCAGTCTCTAAAATTATGAATTGTAAATTCGTGGAGAGGTGATATTGGGAAAGTTGACTGGGAAACTTTCCGATTGGCCGTAAAAAATCGGATAGATGTTACAAGAGATACAAGATGACACATACTATGTTCGATAACCACAGATTTTTTTGAACTATTTCAGAAATTCTACTGTTGTCAACGTACAGTTATCTATTATATGCTAAAGTATTCTAAGAATCATACAGTTATGCCTATTTTTTAGATAACTGTACAATTTCTCCAATTGTGTCGTCCGGAAAGTCCGTGAGGTTATTTTCAAAGGGAGCTTTTGTGGCATTGTGTTTTTTCAATAGATTTTATATCCATTCTCTGAAAGTCAACCGCTTATTTTGTAGCTGAGAATCTTAGCTACAAATTGAGTGGTCAATTTTAAAACAATGACATCAAAATGTATAAAAAAACAATGCCACAAAAGTTTTTTTTTGAAAAAAACAGCACGAACTTTCCGGACAACCTAATAAAATTCGGTTAAAATTGAAAACATCCGTCAAAATGTGTGAATCTCCTGTCAAAATATGAAAATCTCCCGTCAAATTTCTAAAGATTCTTGTTTTCGGTGATTACTGTTCAATTTTTTTCTTTTACACCAGTATAAAGCCCTAAATCTCTGGTTTTCAATGAGCCACCAACTGGCTGACTAGATTATTAAAAGTGGGAGAACAATCATATTTTTTTAAACTACTCCTATTTTTTCAAAATGAATTGTTCTTCCACTTTTCTATATTGTGGTCAGCCCGTTGAAAGCTCATCAGAAACTAGAGATTCAAGGCTATATGCTGGCGCGAAAAAAATAAAAGAAAAGTAAACACCGAGAACAAGAAGTTTCAAAATTTTGACCGTAGATTTACACATTTGACGGGTGTTTTCACCTATAGCCATATATTTCAGTATATCCATACTTTCCTATTTGTTTTTAAATATGGGTTTAAATTCCGAAATTCGTAAAAAGTTCGATTTTCAAAAAATGGAATTTTTAATATTTTCAATAATCTTATTTACAATTTAGAAACATTTACAGGCGTGAAATATGTTTTTTGAAAGCCCTTAGAATGGGCTTCGAAATAGTTACAAAATCGAGAATCAATGATCGCAAAAAGTGCTAGTTACGGTTATTAGAATAATGAGAAAATGTTCAAAAATGATAACTTTTAAAAATAGTGTTTTTGAGCCACTTTTAATTATCAAACTACCCATAGTTTATAATATAGAAATGATCAGCATGACATTCTGAGTCTAACTGCACAGGTTGCAGAATGTGTACCCGACGTGTTAAAATACTTTTATGTCAGAACAATAGAAAAGTAAGTGTATGTATTCTTCGACTGCCTCACCATGTTTTTCAAGTTGGCCGTGGCAAAAAAAGACTCTATACTCATTTTATGATCAAGAGTACTTCTCGGAATCATGTCCAAAGTAAGTGAGTGCGCGCATTTCTAACTCTCAAGCCCCCTGCGCACCCTCGGGGGCACAGGGGGCTTGGGGGCTTGGTGGCTTGGGGTTGAGATGCGCACACACACATACCTTAGACACATATCACTCGAAAGTGACTCTGGATGCATGAAAAAGCATGCATACCAGAGTTTATTTATGCGGTACGCCCCAGTATTCAAAACTATGTTCAACATCTTCTTGTTAGTGGCCCCTGTGTGATTAGTGGCCCACTTTTATTCCCTTCCCCTCTCAATACAGAAAAAAACCATGATACCCCCTGTGGTTCGAATTTTTTTTTACATCCGATCACTCTGCGTGGCGGGGGGATTCCATACTGCCAATATTTGTAACACCACTCGAAAAGCATGCTTTACAACAAAAAAGTATAAAAATGGGGTCAATATTTCGAGGTAACAAAAAAATAAGGTCCAAAATTACAGAAAATCAGTCATGATATCGCCTTTCAAAGTAATTTTCGCCAAGGCTCAATTCACCTAGTAGGGTATATTGGCGAGAAATCAGCCAAATGCTTCGCAATGGGCAAATCGAGTAGACTGGTTGATGCGATCAGTGCTGATCATTGAGCCACCTGTCAAGCAAAATAAATTGTCCTTACAAACAGCGAAATATAAAAATATGAAGCAAACAAATGCGCAACAGGTAGGCCTGAAGTATGCCTGCTATATCGAAAAAAAAAAATTATGACTGCATAAAAAGGCATAGTTTTACGCTATTTATCATTATTTCATATAAATTTGTTAACTTTTAGTGGTCTAAGTAGAATGCATTTTCTACAGCTTTATTCAGTTTTTTTATTCACGTTATTAACTATGGAGTAAGTGGTTTTTTACATCAATTCAAAATAATAAACTGTTGCAAAAATACAATGTGTTTGTTTTAACAATACAGATATGTGCACGGGCCGGCCCGGCCGGGGTTTTTACGGCCCGGGCCGGGCTCATAGATTTCCGCGGTGGTCGGGCCGGGCCGGGCCGGCCGTAAAGCCGATCGGGCAGGGCCGGCCCGCCTCGGCCCGCCCAATAAATAATTTTCAAAATCCCGCCTCTTCAAAATCCCCTCTTTTCAAAATCCCATTATTTTCAATATCCCGCAATTTTCAATCGTTTCCAACTTTTTTTCTCACTCATCTCGAATCCTTCTTTGGAAGCTAGAGCAGACGATGAACACTACGCAAGACCCCAATCACAACGACGAGGAGGATTCTGGAGAGCCTTCGGGGAGCCTTCAAGCAAAAGGATGACCTTTTTCAGATGGTGAAGTACGACCAAGATAGGACTGCGGAGAAGGCTGAAGTTACAAAATTTTCGGCAGGCAAGCAATGCAGGATGCTTCTGGAGCACACTCACGGCGGTCATATTTCGTAAGTTCGCATTTTTCATATTGAATAATTAATGTTAAATATATTTAGTAGGCATCAATCTACCAATATCAAGCAGCCTGAGGCGACGAACCTAAAGAACTTGCTCTCTTTCTTTGCTCCCAACCGGCCCACTTCGGTAGAAATCCAGAAAATGAATGAAATTTATATGACTTTTATTTTCTGTCCCCCACATAGATAAAGAGCCGGGCTTTGCGGGCCAGCCGGGCCGGGCTTCACTTTTGAAATTTCCCGCGAGCCGGGCCCTATAATTTCCGGCACGTGCACATGTCTGTAACAATAAAAATTGTATTAGTCTATTAAATTTTACTATACTAATTTTTACTATCCAGACACATTCAAAAAAGCTTATGATTGTTTAAAAGCTTGTTTGCTCATGGTTGAAGATAAGCATTTTTGTTTTTTGAAAATATTTCGGCGCTATTACGATGTACAACACTTCCCCCTTTCTCACCGAAATAGCTTTTTGATATTCACCCCGCCCCCCTCCTTCCAATAATTTTTAGGCTTAGAAATTAGGCTCAGCACTTAGTCTTGGCTCAGCACTTAGTGGACTTTTTGAATAACAAAAAACGGCAAAAATTAAATTTTTTTTTCAATTTTTTACAAAGATTTTTGAATAGACCACATCTCAATACTTGAATTTGACAGTCTGTCGAACGAGTTTTGTAGCTCTTAAGCTGCGCTACAACGCATTGCAAAAATAATGCTGCACCGCTGCACGAGAAATTTAAATTTCTATCAAAATAGTTGTCGCTTTGTCTAAAATAATCGGATTCTCAAAACTTATTTTTCACATGGAAAAACAAATCTCCAAATCTAGGTTAGATCTTTCAAACAAGCATAGACTTTTTGAATTTGTCTTAATAAGAAAAATAAGCAGACTAGAACAATTTTAATTCAAAAAAATCCCACTTCTCTAATAATCTTCAGAGGGATACACCCAAGCTATCTTTTCAACGCGATTCTGAAACCTAATATATAAAAAATGATCTCCATGGTCAGTTAATTATTAGCTCTAGTATAAATTATCAGCTTTAATTTATCACTGTCAGGGCTGAGCGGCCCAAGCGTTTAGCTAGACTCAGAATTTCCCGAGAAGCACAATGATGCAAAAATCCAGGACAAAAACATGATTTTTCGTCCTCAACCAGGCATTTTGAAATTTAGGCATCTGTATTAGAATGGATCTTCAACTAGTCTTGTTTGGTATTAGTCAAAATATTTACTCTACATGAGCGTGTAATAGCTTAAAATGTTGGGCGTGGTTCGAGCTCTCTAAAAAGTACAAATTGACAGTGAGACATTACAAAATTGTGGAAATTTACTAATTTATTTATCAAAACCAAGGTTTAGTAATCCTAGTGAAAAAAAGGTTTTACGTGAAAATTATTTTCAATAATCTCCAACTTTTTTTGTTCCACCTCAATGATCTAGCGCATTTTACTTAGTACACAGAATTGGTTTTCACTCGTTTTAGAGCTCTGCAGTTGTGATACCTGATGGAAAAATAAGTTTCATTAGATTGCATCTGTGCAACAAGTTATGTGCACTTTTGTCAATAGAAACGAAAGTCTCTAAACCTTGGTTGTGACCATAGTTGCACGCAAAATTTTTTTGGAGACGGGCGCCGTGGTTCTCAAAAAATCGGCGCCGGGCGCCGGCACTGACGCCGGCGCCAGTATGCGCCGGTCATTCGGTGGAGGCGTCGGGCGCCCGAACAGACGCGGGGTATTTCAAAAAATCGGCACCGGCGCCTGTAATTTTTGGGCGCCGAGCGCTGGAAAAATCTAAAAGTAACTGAAAAATGTTTGGTTCACAGAAAGTATGTTTTTTCATTATCAATAAGAAAATTGACATGAATTTATATTTATCTTGTTATACGAAACATGATTATACATTTTTACAATTATCGATGCGTTAGACTTTTTCCTTTAACTGTTCAAGTTTTTAAAATCGGCGCCGGCGCCCTTATTTTTTGAAGTAATATACACATGCAATTCACAGCCGCTGTGCTTGCACAAATAAACAACATGTCATACGCTAGCATGACCAGTGATAAGTAAAACCTAGACCAGTAATAAGCTTGTTAAGTCACATAACTTAAGTGCATGCAAAATGGTGTAAGTTAAAGTTCATTGTAACAAGTTCAATTGCTGAAACTTCTTCAATTTCATGATTTTCTGGTTAATTATATGTACTAAAAGAATGAATCGTGTTATTTTTCAAAGCGAAAATCAATAAAAAAATTAAAAAGATTGCAATTTTTTTGAGAAAAGGTATATTGGAAAAATTCTAAAATTTGCTTGAAAAACGGGCGCCGGTGTCGGAATTTTTTAAAATCGGCGCCGGCGCCCTTATTTTCTGAAAAGTTTCGGGGCGTACACGGCGCCGGTGCCCGTGCAACTATGGTTTTGATAGATGAATGAGTAATTTTCCACAATTTTATTATGGTATACTGTCAAATTTGTATTTTTCTGCAAGCTCAAACTACGCCTAACATGTTGAGCTATTACCAGGTTGTTAGGAAAGTCCTGTCACGACATTCATTCGCGGATGAAATCAAATATTCTAAAATATGTCTATATCCGCAAAAATAAAAGATCGAAAATGTGTTTCACGCTGGAATCGGATTCAGTGTCAAATTTCGGGTCTAGGGGTGCTTTGTATACAAAAAATAAAACATTGATGCACTTATTCGGCCCATTTGACGTATTATGTGAAACTCATACGATTGTTTTGCTCCTGTTTCTGTATATCGTCTTTTGCTGTCATCCCTGGCTTTGGCTTTAGGGATCTTCTCTCTTTTGTTTCTTTTTTTCAGCCCTCGGTTTATTCTTCTTTCTCATAAATAGTGAAATTTTGGAACCTATCCGAAAGTTTTGCCGCGTATGAATGTGTAACAGGACTTTCCTAACAACATGGTAGACATAGTGTTGAATCCAGTAGAATTGCAATTGTTCATTTTTTACAATTGTCCAAAGACGGACAATTCTCTGACTTTGCTCAACCCTTGCTGTCACTACCTGCCCAATGACAATTTAGCGTTGGACTGTAAAATCGGTCGTGGTTCGATTGCCATAAGTTTTTTCGACTTTTATCAAATTGCATCGGTGTGATTTTCGTTAAAACTTCCGGTGGAACTGCCGTTTCGAATATTATGATCAAACAGGGGCATGCCCTACTATATGTTTTCTAGTGTATATGTCTAAAGAATCAAGACAAATTTGCAGGGAAATTTTTGCAAACGAACATGCAATAGCAGTTCGATGTGGAACGGAATGGAAGGACATATTGCTTAACAGCGAAAGTCGTGATGTAGGAGATTTGAAAACAGCAATATATCATCAAATGTTTAACAGAGGAATGCTATTGAAAAACTAATCATAAAAAAGTTCAACGAAGCTTCTCCTCGCCAACGTAAGTAAAAAATTGTAAAAAAAAAATAACTTCTTGTTTTGATCGATTTCATATTTAGTAATAAATGTAGAATGTGATGATACAGAACCTGTAAATTTACATCGACCAGCTAAGTACAATGTGACTTTGCGCCCTACATAGTCTAAATACTATTTTATTTTAATTTTGTTTCAAATAAAAATTATGTCTGTTGTGCAGCGCCATTATTTTAAAACACAATCTGAGTAGTGCTCTCCAAGATTTGCCCTCTAACACTAAAAACAGACACCTGTTATTGGCGCCAAGTCAGAGACGTAGAGGGGTCTAAAGTCGATACCGTGTATTTTAGCAAAGAGAAGTCAAAATTTCAGAGTTTTCCCGCAAAAACAAGATTGACAGAGAGTCGTATATCGATCAAAGCGTGGAATCTCATTGGTTAACTACTGAATTTCGCCTTGAGGGACCAAAGTAAATCAGGTTTTTGGCCAAATTTCAGTCAATTTTTTTTTCAGAAATTTATTTTTTCATGTAGAAAAATGCCAGATAACAATTTTAAAAATTCTTTTTAGCCAGGGCTGCCATCTTGAAGATCAAAAAAAGACATTTGGTCAAAGAACAGCAATTTGAAAGAAAAAAAGCATTTTATCTAGTGCTCATCGCCATTTGAAGCAAAAAAAAAAGATTTTGACTGAAAAATATTGAAAAAAAATATTTGGGATCCCAAAAAAGGACAAATTTTTTTGAAAAAGACATATGGCAGCCCTGTTTTAGCGCATAAAGTTAATTAGATAACGTTTGAACGTGATGTACGAAAATTATGACTATTATGACTAAATAAGTTCCAAAATGAATACGGTAGTCATGGTAAAAAAGAAAGAGGTTATTAGAAAACAGTAAAAACAAGAAAGCAAACACGTTACAATGCAAAAATGGTCCTAATACCGATAAATCCAAATGCTGTCGTATCAAGTTTGGCTTTGATACAGTTTTTATGAATATTCAAGTGGCTTGTTGATTCCTATTTTATAGTAGAATAATTTGAAAAAAGTTTTCTTTTGGTTCATTCACAAGACCATCTCTATGTTTGGCCATCAATCCTAAATGACTGCTTTCACTTTTTTCTCTGTCACACCAGACAACCGCAGACATCTAACTTGACAATTGCTTAAACTATCCAGCAGAAACAAAAAAGAACCGCCAGTTGATCGAAAGGCAGGACCCTAAAACCAGTCTCTGTAATTGTGAATAGTGTGTGATTGTGTGTGAATCAATTAACATACAGTCGACGCTCTCTATAACGACGCTCTCTATAACGATCCGCTCTCTATAACGACTCAGTCTGGCCGTCCCAGCTGTTAAAGAGCCGCTCTATATAACGATTTTGGAACTTGCAGAAAATTCAATTTGGATGAAATCTTATCTCACAGGAAATGAAATTTTTTGTTGAATAACCATTTTTCGCAATCATTTTTGCTGATTTTAAAGAAATCGGTCACATTTTGTGTTTCAACTTCTGTTATCAAATGTTTACACTTCGACGACTTGTTAGCCGATCACAATCGTAATCGTTTCGCCAATGAAACTTTCGCCAATGAGATTTTTTACCAATAATATGTTCTTGCCAATAGCTTCTTTTCTCGAGTACTCTATTTTTTATCAAGCAAATCACCACTGATTTTGTAGCCAGTGAATTGAGCTACAAATGAAAGTAATAAGCTTGTCAATGAACTAATAGTATTGAGAAAAAAGCTATTGCCAAAAACATACCATTGGCGAAGTGATTTTATTGGCGAAAAGATCTTATTGGCGAAAGTTTTATTGGCAGAACTATCTCGACTAATCACAGTTGCAGAAAATGAACAGAACAATGACACAAACGTTTCCTGTAAAACCGTTCACTGTAAAGCCGTTTTCATGTAAGCCGTTTCCCTGTGAAGAATGGCTAGGATTGTAGCGTGAAGGAAAATATTGTAGACTCAAGTTTAAACGACGGATGAACTAATTCTGAAATAATAGGGTATTCAGATGTAGTACGAAGTATTACTGCCAAAAAATTAGTACACAGATCAGAGTGGGGCGTACTTTAAATTACACGAAAATGTGAAAAATTAAGCGCAGATTAAAAATAATTGAGTCTTTAGGTTCTACAAGAAACCGTTTCTTACAGGGAAACGTCGCGTACCCAACATTCTCTTGAATTATGTTATTTTGTTCGTTTTTCGGAATGAATGTTTACTTTGATACATTTTATTTGAATGTTCGTTACCAAAGATGCCGCTCTATATAACGACTGGCTGATGCACAGTTGAAAAATGATGCTCTTTATAACGACTCTCTCTATAACGACTCGGTTTAGCCGGTCCTTGAGAGTCGTTATAGAGAGCGTCGACTGTAGCATATAATACCTTAAGTCCAGGTTGCTTTGAGCATTGCTTCAGACCTGAATCAGTTAATAGTTGATCCCCGAAAATGGTTTTTAAAAAAACATTTATTTTGATTTTTCTCGGATTTGTGTCAGTTTCAAGGAATCGACTTTTCAAAAAGCCATATTTCTCTCTTATCTTATATCAAAGCATTATGAAAAAGTTTCGTAGCTCTTGATCTTCGCTTAAACAAAGTGTTCACATTTTGTTGAATACTGAATGCCCGATTAAACATTTGACTAGTGAAACTCGTGAAAATGATTGTCAGGTTCTGAAAATGACTTCGTGATTATTTGATTGAATGCTGAATTTTTTTTAAACAATTAAGGAAACTCTGAAAAACACATGCTTCTTTAAAAAACTTTTAGTTTAAAATGTCTAACAAAAAAATGTCATGCATGCTTTATTACTTAAAAAGGTGTAGGTTATGATGCAAAGTGTCGGACTCTAGGCAAAAAATAATTGAGGAAGGTGTATGACTGTGAGGGATTATACAGATTGAAGAACCTAACTGAGAAATGACATTTATTTTGATGTTGTGTGGTATAGTCAGTGATGTTAAATGGCCGCGCCGGCACCGTTAGTCGGCAGTCGGTGCTGGCGCCGAAATTTTTTTATATCTGCAATGAGCTTTAAAAATTGAAAATTTAATTGATATTTATTTGGGCACAGGCCGTGTGGCACAGCACCGGCGCCACCGGTACCGGACGCATTGCCGGTGCCATAATTTTCGAGGCCGATGCCGAGATTCCCAAATTTACAGCACTGATGATTATATGATGAGTTAAATAATATTGATTAGATTTTATTATTTGAAGATTAAAATATATACGGAGCCAAAAAATATGACCATTTTTTCAAGACACAGCGAGGCGGCATTGTTAGCAGACTAGTATCTTGACCATAACTTTTTTGACACTTGTTCACTTGGGGAGGTTGATGTTGCGTACTTTATAATATTTTTGAATCTTGGTTAATAATTCGAAGTAAATTTTATGTGCTTAAAACGATAAAAAGCTGTTTTCTGAACCTTTCTACAAAAATCAGTTTTTTGAAGAAAAAAGTCTTTTACCAAAAGTTCACTAAAACCTTGATCTGCCTTGGTCCCCAAGTCCAAAAAGTCAAATTTTGGCCAAAAAATTTTTTTTTCAGAAAACCGATTTTCATGTAGAAAAGTGTCAAAAACCACTTTTTTCATCAATTTATTATTTTTATTAAGCTAAAAAAATCACATACAAGTCATTTAAACATAATTTACGAAATATTTTATAAAATGCGCACATCAACCTACCTCCCCCATTAACAAGTGTCCGAAAAGTGTGGTCAGAATTATGCGTCCAGCGAAGATGCGCACAGCTATTAGAAAGTCGTGTGATGTCCAGGCTTAAGCCATGGATGTTCTAGAGGCTATTTTTTTTGCTCCTTAGTGATTTCCGGATTATAATAGCCAAATGAAAAAAAGTTTTCCTCGGCTTCATCATCTGCAGGGAGATTGTTCTCATGCTTGGCCACCAATGATTGAATGATCGCCTCTATTGTTCTCCTTGTAACATGAGCACAACATCTAACATCTAGCCTGTTCAATGCTTACATGTGTCCAGCCATATAAAATGGAATTGTCAGTGATCAAGGGCAGGAATTTATAATTAGTGTCTAAATTTTTGAATTAAAAGATATTTTACAAAGAAGATACAACTTTCAGTCAAGTTGCTTTGAGCAATTGCCTTCAGAATGTAAATCGGTCAGTAGTTTGACTCTAGCTAAATATAAGTGCTCAAGCTGACAAGGCTAGTCAAATGAAGCAGCCCATTTTTGTGTACTCTTCCGCACTAATCCTCCCACTTATCGAGGGAAAAGCTTTTACTGACTAATTGTCAATAGATTGTAGTAGGCGCGTAGATTAAGGAGTCGAAAGGATATATCTTTAGACATCTGAGCTTTTTCATATGTGCTAAATAGGGCACATGCTCAGATAAAATCCATCGATGACCAAATCTGTAAGGCTAAAATTAATTTAATATCTGTCTCATAATGCCCCTCTAAATAATATAGTACACTATACAGTCGAAGTTGACTGTTATGAACTTTTAAACTTTCACAAAATATTTGTCACATCTAATATGTCTAAATTTCGAAAAAAAAGTTTTGGCCACGATATTTAGATGTGCACGAGATCGGATTCTTTCTAAATCGGATCTTGGTACTGAAGGTTTAGGGGTTAATCCACTTCCCGAATCCCTCCGATCGATTTTGAAAATCCCGACTCCGAAATCGCCATCTCGATACAGTCAACTTCGCGTTGCAGTCAACTCTTTCCATATGGTTGGCTCCAGTGTTTGCGAAACTCAAGCTCAAGGCGAACTAAAAAAACTTTGAGTTTAGTAACTCAGGGTCGTTTTCTCGATTTTTTGTTGGAAATGGGTCTGTACTTTTTTCCCTATCCCTAAAGTCAAGACTTCGCACTGAAAACAAAACGCACTTTTCAAATTTCGATATCTTTTTTCAAAAGTAACGATATAGCCATTTTTAGGCCAAAAATCACCCTTGCGTTCACCTTGGTTTTGACACTGCTAAACTCAAGGTGAACTCAAGGTGATTCCGGCCTAAAAATAGCTACATCTCATCGTTAAAAAAGATATCGAAATTCTGAAAATACGCTTTCGGGAAAAAAATTCATGTGCCTCTTACTGTCTTAGGTTTGTAATAGTTAAAGCAGAAGTTTGGACAAATTCAAAATTTGATTGAGATCGACGGAATCCCGAATTTCTAAAGTAATCCGGTCCTGTAGTTGTTTTAGATTTGAGATCACTCCCGAGGCAAATTTACATCCCAATGATATTTTTTACATGTTGTAGTCAACAATGTGATCGAAATGGTTAAATGATAAATTCAGGATAAAAACTTTTTGATCATGTTCTTTGATAAAATGACTAACTTCTGTAGTTTGGACAGTAACAAGTTAAATCACAAAATAATTGCTCCCACTTAGTTCGAGAAACTCCATGAGGGCATCGATCACGATCTGGACAGTTGAACATTGTCTATATCCAATCACAATCCATTTGCAAATTTTGAGTGTGGAAGGACATTTTTAAGGAGACATTTTTTAGGCGGCATCTATCCAGAATAGTTCTTCAAGCAAAGTAAAGGTCTTGAAAAAATCGTCTAGTGTTGCTGTCTGTAACTTTTCACTATACATAACTTATGGGGGTGCGGCAGATTTATGTCTCCTTGAAAACGTGAAATATGCGCATAAAAATTGCGCCAAAATCGCGAAATATGCCTTAAATTGCGAAATATGCCGGAAAATTGACAAATATGCCTAAAATTTACGATTAAACATTTTTAAAGGCTAAAGTCATCTGTTTTCACGGATAAAAACATACTTCGCCTAGACTATTGTGTAGGTAATTTTGAAAAAACATATTGTGACCACTGATTGTTTACTACTCGATCCCAAAACATTTTGAACACGTTTTTATGTGGCGAAGAACATTTTCAAAAAAATCGACCAGATTTTGACTTTTGCCTTTGAAAATGGTACTTATATACCGTAAAAGAACGGACCCCACCTTTTTTGGGTGCTTGGTTGCTTGGGGTTAAGATGCGCACACCCACATAACTTAGACAAAATCCTCAAGTGACTCTGGATGCATGGAGTGGGCTTGGAGTTGAGATGCGCACGCCCCATACTTAGACGATGCAGGATCAAAATACCTAGGACAAAATACCCAAATACAAATTACCCAAAGACAAAATACCAAAGACAAAATACCCAAGTACCAAGTGTGTTTTGGTGGACTTTTTGACGTCTATTAATATTAAATAGGCATATGGGTCATATTATCTGTCGTCTTTTATATTATTGATATAACAAGTAGTGCAGATTATCTGCAAATATGCATATTGGGTATTTGTCTTTGGGTATTTATGACCTGCACCACCTTAGACACAAACCACTTGAAAGTGGACTCTGATGATGCATGAAACATGTATGCACACCAGCGTTTATTTATGCGGTAGCCTCCTGTTAAGAAAAATATTTCACCTCATCTTTTAGTCTTTTCATGGGTATTCACAGGTAGCCTATATTTTTTTGACCATAAGAGTGGGTATCCTGGTTTGGTCAAAATTTTGTAAGTTTTTTTCAGAAATGGTTTCTCAATAGTTTTTTCGTGCTTCACCCATTCGAAACCATAAAACGTTTATACGAGTTTGGAAAAACGCGTTTTTGGGCCAGGAGCTTAAAAGGAACTTTTAGCCATAAGCCAATTTTGTCTAAAAACTCACATTTGCATATAATTCTTTAAGTTTCAATGCTTTTTAGAGTGCTAAAGCGGTTGCAATTTGCAAAAGCGGGACTTTATTGAATCGGCTGCCGGTAAACTGTAATCTTTGCAACTGATTTGCTGGAATTTGACTCAAAAGTGTGTCCCAGCAAAAAGTGAAGTTGTAGTAGTAAAAAAACTTTTTTAATCTCACAGTTTTCAAATAATTGCACATCTAATAGCTACAGCAGCAACTGAAATTTGAATAATCGAAAAGCTACAAAAACATCTTTTACCTTTTTTCTACACTTCTCAATCACATTTTTTATTGCTCGTCTTCTGCATCACAAAATTGGCCTTTTAAAACTGAAGCAGGTCGTGTTGCGCCAACTGTGAGTTTTGAAGAATGTCCCTCATCTACGGCAGACCCTCTCCGCTAAGTTCTTGTTTCGAAGTCCAACAATTCGAATATGGGGGTCTGCAAACAGGCAGAAATTATCTGTGGCGACGAGATTTCTGCTAGGACCAATGTGCGAGATCACTATTGCCGGAACGTGACTTGCGTCTTTTTGTTTTAAAAAAATTACGTTTTGTTTTTTCTTGCTAAGAAGTAATACTCTTTGGTCAAAGGCTCTTGTGTAATTTTTTTTCAATTTTTCATCTTACAGTCTACGGCTCAAGTGAGCACAATCAAAGAGATGGAAGAGTGTTAGAGATTCTATTGGTAAAGTTTTCTTTGTCTTCCTTATTAAGAGCGTCGAGAAGCCATAGTCTTTGTAAACTAACCAAACAACTTAAAACTGTCCATATTGGGAGCTCTTTTTAGCACGGCGTCCCAGACTGCAATGACAGTTCACGCAGGTATATTTTTCAATGAGAAATATGATCAGAAACCGGCGGAAAATTTACAATACAATGGCTTAAACACCGAATTTTCCGTTTAAAATTTTCCGAATTTCCAAGTCTGGTGCGATTTCTTTCTTTAGGCTTGTGCAGTAAATTTAAGTGCACGTTTGTATTTCATACTCATAAGACAGCCCTATGTCTGAACTTCCTAAAATTATTATGGATGGAACTTAGAAGAACTAAATTTCGCCTTTAAAAAAATTTACAATGATCGAAAAGTATGAGAATCTTGCACAGATTGTGTACTGCGAAACAGACTACAAACTTGATGATTAGCATGCAAAATGCACCCGAATGCTCAAAATCATATAAATATATTTTGGCCTGTCTAGCAATAGTGTAAAAAGAGCTCCGAAAAAATTTCGCTAAGACAGTTTTGACTAAAAATTTTGAAAATCAAAAGCTCGGTAGGTGACAAAGGCTACAACGTCCGAGAGCTGCAACAGGCCAGAATGCTACAACTCGAAAAAAGGGACAAAAGGCTATTAATCAGTAAAATTATGAAAAAAGTGAATTTCGACTTTTTAGCTGTTTTACCAT
>SADC01000721.1:0-35936 GCA_004194705.1 Ditylenchus dipsaci | reverse complement strand
GATTTTGGTAGTTTTTTTTAAAAGAAATTTGATTTTTTTCAAAGAAACATTTCCTCCACACTCAGTTTTTTTAAAATTATTTTGTGAAATGAGTGTTAAATGACGGGTCATGTGCCACCTCGATCGGATTCGGGCAAAGAAAGAGTATTCCCATCTCTCATCTTTACCCACTGCGATTGAGAAGGAATTTTCATTTTAATTATTCAAATTTTTATATTAAACGTTGGATTAACAAAACAGTTCAACAAATGTAAAATTTAGGATAAAAAATATCATTTTTTCAAACATCAAAGATTCATCACTTGAAAATCTGTTTTCTTTCGACCTACCCGACTCGAAATTGGCTTTCAGGAATTAATCGATACTTGGTCGTCCTCGCTCCCAAATAATTATTCAACGCCTCACTCCTAAATAATTATTCAACGCGCTAGATTGCGAGGATTTCTAAACTGTCATATAAGTGTCTTGGCTCGCCTAACTATTCGGTAAAATATTTAAAATATTCACTGCGGTAGCTCTTGCGGTAGTCATTATGAATGGCGTGAGGTGAAATGCAGTTGGCTCAACGTAAAAAGTTCTCGTACTCCTTCGTGCCCTCTGAGGAGGTGCAGGAGGCTCGAGAGTCAGAGATGCTAGTACTCATTACCTTAGACATGATTGCGAGAAGTATTCTTGATCAAAAAATGCGTATAGAGTCTTTTTGCCACGGCCCAAGTGGATAACACGAAAACAAAATTACTTTTTTATTGTTCTGCCATAAAAGTGGCCCTTATAATTCCTTTCCAATCCAACACAGCCCTCCTTCCCTTTAAAAACCAAAAGGCGTCAATTTAAATTTTCCAAATTTCGACTAAAAAACCATAATACCCCCTGTGGTTCTAAAAAATATTTTTTTTCAGAATCAAAAAACGCGCGGCTTTCTCATGAAATCGGGGTCGAGAAACACGAATATGATGTGATCTCCTCCACCTGATCACTGCCCGTGGGAGCGTGGGGGGGGGGGGTTGTCACTGCAACCAAATATACCGTATTTCCTCTAAAAAGCGCGCCGGCGCGCTTATTATTCAAACCCCCCAAAATCGGAAAATTTGGAATTCGATTTCGAGATTTTTGGGTGCTCAACTAAAATCTGAAAAGTGGAATCGGTAGAGCTCGTGGGAGTTAAGAAAACGTATCAAACAGCTTTGAATAAAAATTCCTGAGCTGAGATATAGGCCCTCAAAGTAGGGGGTGCGCGCTTATTAGAGGAAATACGGTATTTTTTAAGATGCTATTAAGCCAGGGCTGCCATCTCAAAGTTTATAAAAAAGGACATTTGGTGAAAAAACAGGCATTTGAAGAAAAAAAGTCTATTTTATGTGGGGTGGTAGTGCTTATTGCAATTTGAAGCAAAAAAAAAAGATTTTGACTAACGTCGAAAAAAAAAAAAGATTCAGGTCCCGAAAAAAGGACAAATCTTTTTTAAAAAAAACATATGGCAGCCCTGTAATGTTTTCAAGCATGTTAAGCATGTTTTCAAAAAAATTGATTCAATAAAAGTTATGAGCGTTTCTGTGGAATAACTGCGATTTTGAATCTCACATTAAAGCGATCTTCGATTATTTCAATTTTCATTTTCGGTAGTAGATGAAGATAGAGAAGCTCAGGAATAGGGTTGTCGATGCATCGAAATTTTCGATTAATCGAATCGAATCGATAATCGAAAATCGAAATTTTCGATTAATCGAATCGATAATCGAAATTTTCGATTAATCGAATCGAATCGATAATCGAAAATCGAAATTTTCGATTAATCGAATCGATAATCGAAATTTTCAATGAATCGAATCGAAAAATTTTATGATCCTCTTAACACGCAAAAGGCCCGACTGTAACTTTCTGGTGTATAACCCTAACTTTTCACGCTGAGCACGATGGCGCACGAAATTTTCGTGAAAAGGTGTGAGTGGAACGGGTAAATAGCTCCTAAAAATAGGTCACTTTCACCTACTTTAACCACCTGGAATTTGTGTGAAAAATCGGCGGTACTCGCTTAAATTAAAGAAGGACTTAGATGTGTAATATACCAGAAACAGAGGGCGTAATCAGGGCATCTATTGCTCGCAAACTTGTATCTGAGTGATTTCAATTTACCAGAGCATTGTGGATTTTCTCATTACAAGCCAGTTTTCGAAAACCCTTTATTTTAATCATGAAATGGTCCTAGACATGCCTAGACATATGTAAAACACTCGTGTCTCACATATCATTTCGGACTTTGGCTTCCAAAAAATTATTTAAGACTTTTTTGGCTTTCAAAAATTACTTTAGGCTTGTGTTTTCTGGAAATTATTTCAGACTTTTCTTTTCAGCAATTACTTCAGACTTTGGCTTTTCCATGTTACACATTCTCCGTGTGATATAAAAGGCTACCTTAAGACCGCAGAAGATTTCATTAATAATGGAATCGAATCGATAATCGAAATTTCGATTAATCGAATCGAATCGATGATCGATAATCGAAATTTTTCGATTAATGAGTGCGATTAATCGATTTCGATTAATCGAATCGACAACCCTACTCAGGAAGAACATTCATAGTTTTTACAACACATAAAAAATCATTAGATGAAAAAGCTTACAGAAGTATCTAAGTTTTGTAGTGCCCAGCATATGAACCACATGATTCAAAAGTCGATTTTGAATCATTTTTGAATCACTCATCGATTTGAAAGCATCGTATTCTCCAAAAAATCAAGGACAGCAAGACAAGTTGTTGACGTGAAATTTTTTTAGTGGGGCGAACCTAAAATTCTGACACCAAATTTCGTGATCAGCGTGTCGGATTCGCTTCCAAAACCACTCTTACACCTACAAATTGAATGCCATATTTTGAAGGACCATGCTCGTCCAAATCCATGATTATCCCTCACCGATTCAAAAAACTTCCTAACCATTGGACTTCTGTACTGATGATTCAACTAAATTTCTAACAAAAACTATAGATAAAATTAAATTCTTGACGTTGCTTTGTCAGAAATCAAGTTTGAAAATTCCGTACAGAAGTTTAATGATAATGCAAAATTTTATGAGTTGGCGGTGGACAAAAATAAGTGCGCAAAAACAAAATTTGAGCCATCTCCGTCTATTTACATAAAAAGCATCTTTTATTACCTTCCTTTCTTCAGAAAATAATCAATAAAAAGGGTGTGCATGTCTCAAGCCACTTGCAGATATCAGAAGTGCACAGATAGTCTAGAATAATTTGCAATGTGTTATTTTTATTTGGTCTAAACTGCCTATTTTCAAATGGTCCGTATTGTCAATAATGCTATTAGCTATCTTTAATTTCAAGTATTAGCTAGTAAGTATTTTTTTACATTTAAAAAGAAGTTTCCTGTAACACAATTTTTTTCCGTTGTTTTGTGTGTATCCAGTTACCACTTTCAGTTTATTTACTCTGGCGACAAAAAAAAATGTCGAAGTTTGTGAAATAATTTTCACGTAGGGTCATAACCGTCACGCTCCCTTCTGAAATAAAAACACAAATTTTTTGGGGAAAAAGTAAGTGAATTTAATGTGAGGCAAAAACAAAGGATGTGATTTTCAAAAACAACTGACCTGTGATGTTTACTTTTTAATTTTTGTGAGAAGTTACCTACTCGAATTCCTTGTGAAATTCGACAAGACCAGTACGAAGATTTTGAATGTAAATCTGGAAGAAAAAAAAGCAGGCCGTCTTGACTGGCACATTGATAGCGATGGAAATGTGTTTCTAGATGTTATTGAGGTTCAGCCTGACTTTCAAAAACAAGGAATCGGCAAAATGCTAATGGAAAAGTTTTTACATGTCATAAAAGCAAAGGAACAAAAACAGCATTTCTCGAAGTGCCCATCAGAAACAAATGGGCCATTCATTTGTATGAACAATGTGGATTCGCCAAAGACAAAGACCTTGAAACAGTAAATTCAGTGGAATGGATGCAAATGAAAATTTTTTATAAAAAAAGTTAGTGATTATTTATTGATGTTTTTTAACGGTAAAATTTCCGAAAATATTTTTGATCACAGAAGTATAAAACTTGTGTCGTATCCTGTTTCGGAGAGCTTCAAAGATACTTTTCTGAACCGAACTGAAGTGCGTTATACCAGAAGTTGTTTCATATCTGAAAGAGGTATTGCGAGAGGTATTTTAAGAAATATTCTATGCTAGGGTCAGAAATTCAAACATAAAAAGACAAGTTTGGTGTCTAACAAATTACTTTTAATTCTTCTTCGATTTTTCCCTTCGAATAAAAAAAAACACGTCGAAGCATTAGCATAAAAATTTATAAATTGAAACTTACGAATGAGCAAAGCTGGTTGACAAAATTTATATTTTAAACACCCTTATTAAAAGTAGCTTAGATAAGAGTAGAACATTTCGCACATTTGTTTGTTCTAATTCTCATATTTACCTCAACAAAATGACCGTCGAGGGCATGCTAAAAAAAATTTACCGAATCTGTTACAGTCGACGCTCTCCATTGCGTCCGGGCTGGGGCCGGTCCGACCCGGACTCAATGGAGAGCTGGATGCAATGAAGAGCGAACGCAATGGAGAGAGTCATAGTATGAACTATTCACAGCCGGACGCTATGGAGAGCGGACCTCCCCTCCCACCCTCTAATCATCTCTCACATCCTCATTTTTCGACTAGGATTAGAGTAACAGTTTAGAGTTACAGTCAAACCTCGATATTAGTGACACACCTTGGGACCGGCCTTCAGGTGTCACTATAATGGAGTGTCACTATATTAGAGTGTCAATTTAGTCATTTATTTAGCCAAAATTAGACTGACTGATTTTAGGGTGTCACTATATTGGAGGTGTCACTGTATTGGAATGTCACTATATCGAGGTTGACTGTAAGGCCATTTTTAATTTATAATTCAAAACGTTTCATGGGTTTGAAAAATGATCCCCCTGGGGAATAAAAGAGGCTACTAAGAAAACCTTGCTCAGCTCTTCTCGATTCTCTCCAGGCAAAGCTTCGATGATTTTCTTCTTTGTTTCCAGAGTGATCACTCTTCGTTGCCAGGAGTTGAGGCTAAGAGTTAATATATTTCATATATATACATTATATATTACATTATTTATATATACATTAATATATATACATTTCTTTCAAGCACACACCTGGGAAAGATTTCACTAACAGCTCGAGTACTTTTTCTTTAATTAATGCCCATTTGTTTCTTGAGTAAACCAATTGTTTAAAATAATTTTGATAAAACTTGCGATCCAGAATTTTATGTGTTGAACTACCTGAAACACAGTCGTGGATCTAAGAAAGCAGGTAATTCCACTTCTACATTGTTAAGCAATTCGTTAGTTCGTTCCATCAGCTTCCTTTAAGATCACATGCAAGCTCGCTCATGTCGCCGTCAAGATGTTCACTAAGCTTTTTACGAAATATAAGTAGCAGGACACGCAGGCATTTTGGTATGAAGCCTAAAAAGACTCTTTCATCAGAGCTCAAGTTTAAACTGGTTTTCATCGACTGGATTTCATCATAATCACCATCAGAAATCGTTTGATATGTTTAGCAGCTGTCGAGTTTGGAAACTGCTCGAATATCGTTTGAGACTCTCACGGTGGTAAAGTAGTGAGCGCATCATTTCAAGTGTAGAATTCCAACGAGTAGGCACTTGCTGGAAATATTATCGAAATTTCAAATAATTGTCGAAATCCCAACTGTTTTCAAAAGCGTTGAGTTGTCGCCGTGAATTTTCTAAAGGCTGTAGTTGCAGTCGGAGTTCGATGGAACGTGTTGGCCACCTTGTTAGCTTTTTCAATTAGACTTCCACTTCTACTCGTTTGACAGCGTCTCCAACAACGAGTGCAATACATGACAGAAGCAATGAATACTAAATGTAAAATAGCTACAGGTAATTCGAATGCGCAAGAAAATAAACAGATTCGCAAACCTTTTATGTTGGCCTCACGACAGCCTGCGACCATGTTTGCGCTCCATCACGAGTCGCAGCGACCACATTTTGCTTTGCGATTTGAATTTCATCCAAAGCCGAGCTCACTTGACTTTCAATATTGACAGCATCATATCTCTCAGTAAAGGACCGAACTGCCAGAACACGAGTGCAGTATCCAAAGTTTTACTTCAAGGAAAGCCCAGTGATGCTAAAAAAGCTATTCCAGAGAGAATTCACAGAAACTATAAGCCGTACCATAGTAGTGAGTGCTCCCTGTGCGAGAACTCATCCGAGGTGATGAATTATATATTGATTCTTTGCGAATTCCTGAGACTTTCTTTGCATTCCTCAGCCTTTTTCGGCACTTCTGAAAAAATATCGTGACGCGAAGGTAGCTGAATTAAGGTTACGGGGAAACTTATTTTTAAAAAAGTCTTGCTAAAATCACCTTTGATGTTCCATAGTTAGTTTTGATCAGATGACGAAGAAACGGTGATTCAGCAATCGAGTATAGCAAATTATGTTAAACAATCAGCTTCAGCACATCATTTCTCAAATTATCGGTTTGAATCTAATAAATAAGGTTGATAAAATTGAATTTTTTTGAATTGTCATACTTTCGAGTAATTCGCACTAAATATCGAAGGGAGTGTTTCCGTTCGTCCTTCTTCGCGCTTGAACCATCGAATTTACCATAGCTTCGTTATGTTTTGCAGATTGTAGATGAGAAGATAATTTGTTGTGGCTCCACTTTTCCAAGCCAATATTCAGCACCACACTTGCAAACTGCCTTGTCGCCCTTTTTCACAAAAGTTTCCCAAATGTCGCTCTGCAAACTGTTAAACTAAAAGCATCAAGAACATTTACAGAATCATAAAAACTAGCATGGAATAAATGTCAGATTCGAAGCTTGAATTTGAAATAATCAGAACTTCACAAATCGAACATGTGAAATTGTATGATTAAAACTTCGAATCAAACGTTCGAAAATTTCGAATCAAACGTTCGAAATTTCGAATCGAACGTTCGAAAATTTTCGAACTTGAACTTCGAATCAAACCGAACGTTCGAAAATTTCAAAACTTCGAATGTTCGTCGAATCGAACGTTTGAAATTTTGAACGTTTGACAACCTAGTCACAAACTTTCGTACGCTGGCCTACCCGAAGCCTAAGGGCTAAGCCTAAACTTGTTGTTTGCGGTAGTTACAAGGGTAGTTACAGCATTTTTAAAAGGTCGGATTTTGGGGGGGGGGGGTTATTCTATAGTAGCGCCAAATTGTTTTAACCATCTCAAATTATTTTTATCTCCTAAAATTTAAATTTTGGGTAAATTATTTTTCACCCCCTTAAATTATTTTTTGGATGTTACCGAAGAATTTAAAGAAATATTTGCTAAAAGGCACGTTTGCTTTAAATAACTTCGCTAAAGACACACTTGGTAAAACAAAAATTTGATAAAGGCCTTTTCTGATTCCTTCTGTTTCACAGGTCTGATGACAATACTGTATTTTTGAAAATGCAGGTACGTGGAGTTGAACATGTGACCTTAAACATTTACCCCATCACGTTAACCACTGCACTACGAACTCGTCTGCATGAAACCCCAATTGCGTCCACCCTCCAGTGCAAGTCATTATTTTAAACATTTTACCTACTTAACCTACTGGATAGTATCTAAAACAGTGTATGGTATTCTTTGCACCCATAGAGGTTCGAACGGCGGTACCCCAAAATTCAAGCGGCATTTTTGCTAAGTGGTCGTTTGCCAAGAATATTTTTTTTGCTGAGCGACAAATTGCTAAGAATTTTTTTTGTTAAGGCGCCCATTTGCTGAAATTTATTCGCTAAGACATTCTTTTCTTAAATCCCAATTTGCTAAGAACTTTTCTGCCTTTTGTACTTTCCCTTTTTTTCGATGTTCTGATAGGCGATTACGGACATTTTTCCGCCGATTTTTTTGTTTTTCCTGATTTCAACGTTGTATCCGGGTAAATGATGATTTCAGATTGTTACAAAACTATCCCGAGCCATCCTAAACCACTCAAAGCACCCTAAAACCACCCTAAAATTCAAACCAACCCAAACCTGAGAAATTAAATTTTCTTAAAAAAAATAAGTTTTTTTTTCTAACTTTAAAATTGTGGGAAATTGGAACTGTTAAGCCCAAAGTTGCGAGTTTATAACACCCCAACTTTAATACCTGGTGTAGGTATCACCTGGCCAGGTGGATGTCCACCAAGATGGCCTAAAATAAAAGAAGTTCATTTAAATAAAAAAATCTATTTTTCCAACCAAAAAAATTGTGAAGAATAGACTTGTTAAGACCAAAAGTGTGATTTCACCTACCCAATCCCAAATCTAGGGTCGGTACCACCTGGACAGGTAACTCAAGAGTAGGGTATATTCACCCAAATTACTAGAAAGGTCAAACAGTGTCTTTTATATCTGAAATCACGTAAAAAATAAAGTGTGCACCAGGTGGATTCGAACCAGCAACCTCGGCTGTGGATATCCAAGTGGTCGTCCACTTGGATCAAAAAAAATTCATTTTCTGAACTAATTCGAGCATGCTGAAGATGGTTTGAAAGTGTTAAAATCACGTTTATCGAGAAATTTTTCAGATATCGTTAATTGTTGATTTTGATAAATCAAGAGTTCACAATAACTCAGAAATTTATCGATAAAACGTGTTTTTAAGACTGTCAAACATCTTCAGCATGCTCGATTTAGTGCAGAAAAATTGTTTTGGATCCCGAAAACGTTTTTGATCTAAGTGGCGACCACTTGGATAACCACCGTCGCGGATGCTGGTTAGAATCCACCTAGGTCCATACCTTTTTATCATAATTTAGGTGTAAACGTGGCGTAGAGGTCCATATACTCATCACCAAGGTTACTAGTTCGAAATCCTCTGGGTGCAATCAGTCCAGAGTAAAGGACCCCTATTGAAATTTAAACGTTTTCAGAACACAATTTAGGATTAAATCGTTTGAGTGTTCAGTTCTGTGCCACGAAATTAATCAGAACCGAAGAAGATGTAGCTTAGCAAACAAGATATTTTTCAAAACAACTACTTAGCAAAACAAATTCTCAGCAAAACGACCATAAAGCAAATCGGCGCTTAAATTGTGAATTCTCAGCAAAATCGCGCTTAAAATTTTTTAGCAAAACGACCACTTAGCAAATCGACCACTTAGCAAATCGACCACTTAGCAAATCGGCGATCAAATTTTAGGTACAGCCGTTCAAACATCAATCTCAGTTTGAAAAATTTTTGGTGGTCGTACTTAGATCAAAAATTTTTTTACTTTTTTGGTTCTGAAATTTGTTTTGTGGACTGATTCGGCCACTCTGAAGAAGCTTTGATAACAGTTAATAAGGTTTGTATGGTATTTTTCGAGTATCGGGATACAATTGATTTTTCCAAAAACTCTACTAACTCTACTTGGAGGGTATTAACCGCATAAATGGTAACCGATTATCCGGCAAGTATCTTAACGAATGTGTCTGTAGGAAAATTTGTTTTCGTGGTGTCATGACAGCAGAGATAAGAAGTAAGAAGCGCGTTTGTGAAAAGGCACTGCTATTCCAATCCTGGTGTTACTATGCTTATATTTAGAGAATTTGTTCAGATTTTGTCTATTGATTATAGCCGTGTTATAATGTCTGATGGTAGTGTGTAGAATGGATACAATACAGATTCGTGATATACTCAGAGAGCATAACAAGACAAAAGAGTTTTCATTGATTGTGTAGCTGCCACAGGGGCCCAAAATTCAAAATCCTAATCACTTCAAAATAAACGAAACGCCAATATTTTTTTGCATAAATTGCAAAAACTAGGTAGTTTTCAAATTCCTTTTCTTTTTTACAAATTTCGAGTATTTTTTTAAATATTTTTGAGGAGAACCATTATCCTGAACTTGATTAATGCTGAATTTTGATTCAAGTGTCAGCTGTAAAGGTTCAGCCAATATTGCTGTTTGCAAAAAAATTCATTCAAGGCTTTTCTTGAGCCTTTAACACACAAATTTTCTCACGAAATCAAGGATTCAATCTAGGCTGCAAAAAAAAGGCAATCGGAAACAGATTTATTTGGACGAAACAACCTAACAACATCTTTACAGCCAATTCCATCGAAAACAAAGGATTTATATTCAAAAGATAGTTCCTCACTCATCAAGAATTTGCACTTCATCAACGCACAATGTTCGAAACTTCCATCTGGTAGGTAGCGGCGTATGATGATAGGAATCGGTTTGTCCGTGAGTTCTTGAAAGCAACTTCCAGAGGATCTATTTCGCCTACCAATTCGACCATAACCGGAGCATTTCTGGATAAGGTCATGGTTAGCTCACATTGGACACGAAAGTATGCAAAAGTACTTACATAGCAATCTACAGAGGTTGAGTCCGAGAATTCTGGCCCTTACATACCTGGTCATGAATGGAGTAGTGACTCGTTTAGTGGTGGCAGTCTCTGAACTCGCTAAAAATGAGTAATTCAGATATGTATGGACAAGTTTTGTGACAAACGCCATAATTGGTGTTATATCAGGTAGGAAAGTTTTACCTCGACGGAAGCCACACGCTATCTATCTTCTTCACCCAGCTCAAGCTCGATGTCATCCATTTGATCGTTCTCGCATAGTCATCCGCATTCATCTGTTCCACCTGATTGTTGCTGCTTCCTTCCTCTAAGCTGAGAGTACTGCTCTTGATTCAGCCTTCAGTCGCTGCTCGTTAGCTTCACTAAACAAAAGTGCCTTAAAAATTGGTACAACAAGAAGAAATAACTTACGCAGATGATTTTTCCTTGCTTGTTTGCTCGATCGATAGCCTTTTCCTTGGTTACCTTTCTTGCTTCGTCATTTTCCCATATTTTTTTGACCACGGCTGCACGAATTTCGGAGAGGACAGTCCATCAGGCTTAGCACACATTCTTCTGTAGAGACCATCTTCAGCTCTAAAAACGAGCTGAATTACTTTTGTATGAGATGCGCCAATTTTGTATTTTTAGAAGTTTCTATACACCAAAAGATAGCCAACACACTCAGCTACCAGAAAGTCAGACCGATTTTTCTAAAGTAAGAATTTTCGAAACTAGAGACCGTCTAAAGCAAACAAGTGGCATTTTTCCGAATAAAAATAGGGGTTTTTTCATTTCCCATCTAACTTTTGCATAAAACACCAAAAATTTGCATTTTTTGCATACGTCTTTGGTACAAAAATGTAGCAAATTTACTTCTCTATAAAGCTCTCGGTTTGTTTGAGAACAATCTGACACAAAAATTTTCTAGAATCAATAAAGTCAACAAGATAAACAAAAATTTTGAGCTTTTTTGACAGAAATAAATTGTCCCTTTGAAATTCTGCAGGCTTTATGAGCAATTGATGGCTTATTCGAAAGCCCTTGCATGAGGAATTTTTCGGTCAACAGCATTTCACAAAAAAATATGAAAAAATCATATCTGAAAACACAAAACAATCATTGTCCAAAATTGACAGTTTTTCGAAATTTTTTATTTGGCGCCAATTTCTCCTAATGATTATGAATTTGAATTTTAGGGCCCTGTGCTGCAGACAAAAATACCTGTTTAGATCGGTGCGTAGACGTTTCGTCCAAAAATTCCCAAAGGGGAATTTATGGACGAAACGTCTTAACAGAACGCCAAGTTTGTACATGTTCAAATTCATTCTTATTTTTGTCTTTAATAACATCTGCTTCGTTAGAATTTTTGCGCTTTTTTTTGTTTTGCGTAAATTTAACTGTGTGGTTTCCTGAAATTTCTATGGTGTTATAACCTTAACTTTACATGATTTTGCTAACTTTTGGCAGGACCAGCTCAGGACATTAACTTTTAGGAAAGTAATAATGCTAGGAAGGTGCTTTCCAAAGACATCATTGTCCTAGAGTATATTGTCCTAGCGCTTTTCCAAAAAGGCCATTGTCCTAGAATACTTTGTCCATACCTTTAATTTTTCCTATACGCGCGTTTTCCTAGAAGGGTTTTTCCTATCAATATTACTTTCCTAGAAGTTAATGTCCTGAGCTGGCCCTGCCAACTCTTTATCCTTGAATAGATTATCATCTATTAATAAGTTATTGAAACCAAAAACTGATGAAGAATCGCTTTATTCTGAAATTTTACTATCAATATAAAAATTAACGTTTTTCGTCTACTCGTCAGCTAATTTTCCAAAAATACACATGCAAATTCCCATTTTTCCCTGCTTACTTTATATTCAGTGAATACAAAATATTACAATCCGGAACAAAAGACAATTTTCAATAAATAATTTCGATCAAATATTTTTTGCAACAACGTCAAAGTGATTCATCCTGTATCGCAGCAATGAAGTTTCACATCATCTACCAAAGGCGTTCTTACCTAAAATAGGGATGCGATTTCAAATCAGGAAATTTTCTAAGAGACTTACAGATTCGTATCTCGCTGAAAAATCAAGAAAATTCCACCGTTCATTTGGTTGAAATAGCATTAGTTGTTCTGTGTTTCAACCGGTAAAAGTTCCAAAGCGAGGCTTTCTTTTTCATCCATGTGCTGTTATAATAGTAGCAAAACATTTGGCTCCAGCTTTCATAGATTACCTTCCAATTCTTCTTTCCAAATATAGGCAGCTTGATCCTTTGGGAGTAGTGGCAGCGCCATTGTCATTCTGATAAGCAGCCGAAAACCAATTTCTTGTTTTGGTACTGCGACTCAAAGCCAAGCTAAGCCACGTTCGGATGGTTGCTTTGAGTGATGAAAGAGACAACCACGGACCTTCTAAAGAGTTTGGTAGAAAAATTAGGGATAAAATAATATCATGTTAACCTCTGTCCCAAACGCTTTGATAACGGAGTTTATTCGGCTTGTTCGTAGTCGACATGGATTGCTTCAAAGTCTGGTAGCACATCTAGAAGTCTCCATCTTAGCTTAAAATGCTCAAAACTGCATCATAAGAGGATTCCACTGCATTTTGCATCAAGAGAGTGCCGAAAGCGATCCATTCTTTTGGTAATGAATTCACTAACCAATTTTTGATGCCGAAAAAATCATAAAGTTACCAGTCCATAAATAGTTTAGATTTGAGCAAACCCTTTTGGACATAAATCGAATGTCCCGTCAGCCATGATCAAAGAGCACATAGCTGCCGCTTTCAAGTCATCGTTTGACGAAAAGACCACGATACCATTCCTCTTGTCGATCAGCGAAATCCATCTTAACACAAAACTTTCAACAAAATAAATATATCCGGAACTACCTTTCTTCGTTTTCCATCACGTAAGGTCGGTAAGTGTTATGATAGATAGCAGGCGGATTAAAAGGATCTCTAACACTGCTGGCAGCATTCTTATGACGTCTGTAGTATTGATTTCGCACATCGTGCCAAGAGGAATGAAGAATGGCTATTGAATCACCTTCTTTGCCTGTTTCTCCTGCTTTTTTTAAGCTCTTAGGCTAACCGTTGTGCCTTTTCATGTGCTTCCTAGAAAGAATCTCGAATCAAATACAAAAATTCTTCAAATACCTGTGGTTTCATGAGCGGTTATGCTCAATTTCTTGTCGAGCACATCTGTCGATATCCTTGCCATCAATTCGTTTACCTTACGTAAGCGGCAACCAAAACATGAACACCTTGGTTAAGCATGAAGCGATCACCTTTTTGTTGCAAAAATGGCAGCGGGACTTGGTCTAAGATCTTTTGTGGCTCTTAGGAAAATATTTAAATTTTCACAATATTACTCTTGCAGTCGATACATACGTAAAGTCCTTCTGAACGCTTTGGAACACGCGAAACTCATTTTCGTCTTTTACTGCCATCATCTTCTTGCCAAATTTAATATGTAAGGGACTAGAATAGCATAATAAAAAAAGTTACTAAATAACCGACTGTGAAAAAAGTAAGAATGAATTTGAACGTGTACAAACTTGGCGTTCTGTTAAGACGTTTCGTCCATAAATTCCCGTTTGGGAATTTATGGACGAAACGCCCTATGCCGTTTAGATCAATATCCGTAGGATAGAGCTTAGGTTTTGCGGGATAATGTGACACTATACCGCTTGAAAATAGCTTTATTTAAAGTAAGTCAAGGAAAAGTTAAAAGTTACTTTTGAAAAATTAGATAGGTTGGGTCCAACTGCACATATAATAGATAGACCCCTAGAATCGGCCACCCTGCAACCTTCCTTACTGCAACACTATGAGAGCTGTGCTGGAACACATGACCAGCTGTACCCATGGACGTACTTGTCCATTTTCTTATTGCGCATCTTCGCGCCAAATAATACTTCACTGGAAGAACTGCAAGAATGATAATTGCGAAGTGTGCAAGCTTATCAAAGCGTTTATTGTCACCAGTTCAACCAATGTTTAGACTAATTTATTGAAAAAACATTAGAAACTTGGCAATCTCAGGTCTACTTGAAGTTCGAATAAAAAATTCATTTGACTGGTGTCCATTCTTTTCTCAGCCAACATTCAAAATACAAACTTTTTTTTAATTCTCACCGTTTTCTTCGCTTATTCAGTGAACATTTGGATTAGATGAAGAAGTGATTAACCTCAAAATCGATAGCTAATCAAATGCGATTTTATATACAAATAAATTTATTCGCATTTTTTAGTTCAGTGTGCAGTTCAGTGTGCACACTTTTTCGCCTCTCAGAAAAGTTTTTGTTGCCAACCTTTGTTACGAAATTTTCTGTTCATCTTGTGTGAAATTAGTTGCTTTTTCTAAATATGCAATAAAAACGTTTCGGGGCACTTTCATGAAAAAAAGGTTTTGGGTGAAATTTTTTGTTTTGGAAAATATGACTTTTGTATAAATTGTCAAATTTTTGAAATTCGTCAAATTACCCCTGATTCGACATACGGCTGGGTCAGTCCCCAGGGTGTATGTTAAATCGAGAGTCGACTGTAGTTATTCTTCACGAAAATTTACCATTCAGTTTCAAAATATATGAACTCATAGTAAATGGAAAAAAAACAAAGATAGACTTTTTGAGTGGGGAACGAGGTTGCAATATGAAAAACTTGGTGTAATCTTTTTAAATGGTGTATCTTTTTATCATATTTTAACTGCTAGATTGTGCAAGTTTCGAAGTGCAATATATCGCCCAGGACTGCTCCATAGGGAATTTGACTTACGATTCAGTTATAAGCTCGGTTATGGCTATCTTTTGGTACAAAAGCAGGGCTGCCATATGTCCTTCTAAAAGATTTGTTCTTTTTTAGGGCCCAAATATTTTTTTATTTTGGAAGTTTTAGTCAAAATCTCTTTTTTCGCTTCAAAATGGCAATAAGACTTTTTCTTTAATTTCCTGTTTCTTGAGCAAATGTAATTTTTTCAAATTTTGAGATGGCAGCCCTGTATATAAGTCAAAATAAAAGATAAGCGTGAATTGAATTGATTTCAATATAAAGTGATTTCAAGATTCCATCGATTTATCAAAGTTCAATGGTCAAAACTCTTGATATAACACCACTTTTTAAAACATTTAGTTGTCTGGCAGAGTAAGTCAAGAAAAACACTCTGGATATAACATGATAAATTTCTTATAATAAGTGAACAAAATGAAAAGATCATCAAAATTAAAAAAAAGGAATAAGAGCTAAGTAACACAGCTCAACGTTTTGCTAGCAATATGGTAAAAATTAGTGTTTTTATTAAAATAAAGTGAGAATGATATTTTAAAATAGATGAATAACATTGCATAATATACAAAACTATAAAATTTTTCAAAAAATTGGAGATTGGTCCGAGAGATGGACTTATTTACCAATTTTTCTAAACGCAATAATTTAATCATTTATATATGCAATTATTTGTTAGCAATCATAACATCAAAATAGTATTGGAGAGGAAATCTTATCTTGAAAGAATAGAACTGACACGATATCAACACATTTAAGCTTCCGAGCTTACGGTAAACAGTTTTAAATAATTGCGCGAAGAAATCTAAGAGTGTCAGCATTCATTGTCCAAAAACTTACTCCAAGTATAATTTTGTATATCTATACTTCTCCGGAATACTTGTTTTCTAACTTTTTTGATATCCAACAGGCGATTCTGCGCCTCAATCAGTTCCATACTTCTGACTTGATATTGCCTTTTACACAGTCACACTTGCGTCTTGATCATCTTGCTAGATTGGATGGGAATGACAAAACATTCTCATTAGCAAAATATACCATGCTAACTGTCAAAGTAACTACGTTATGTTTCTGCTTTTAAGTTCGGAACAAATTTCTGCGGTAAACGAAAAAAAGCAGAAATTTGACTAGAACAATCAGATTTGAAAATGGCTTGAATTTTTTGATGGTCCTTAACTCTGTAAAAAGCAGCTCAAACTATGTAGAGACAATGCGGGGATAGAATTTTGTGTAAAAATCAGTGGAAAAATGCAAACCTGAGCACTCTTATGAGAAAAAAATTTTCATGTGACTTTCTGCTTTGAATTTGACGTGAAAATTACGCTTTCATCAGACCTGTATTTACTCTTTTGACGATAAAAAGTTGAAAATCTGATATCTATGACCTAAGTCCGATGCAGGGTTTTCGTATGATATCATGTGGCATGATATGAAATGATATCATGGAGGTGATATCACGTATCATATCATTTGTTCAAACTTTAAAAGGTTTAAAATATGAAGCGTGAAATATTAAAATATTATAAGTTTATACTAAACAAAACAATTTTAGTACAATCAGACGTTGATACAGTGGTAGTTCTTATGCTATTATCATACGAAGCTTTATGCAAGTCCGTGACATGATAAATTATTATTTAAATTATAAATTATGATAATAAACTATAATAATAATTATGTTAATAAATAATATCTTATTAAATTTATATAATTAATTAATATATATTTATATTAATTAAATAATTAAATTTATATATTATAGTAGCCAGAAGGGCAGTTTATCGGAAGCAGGGTAGCCAGGAGGGTATGCGATCGATTAATATTTATGTAATTTTAAAATATGATTGCCCCTAGTTATAAATATTATGCTCAAGTCAATACGTAAATTTTATAATACATTCTTTATTATCATAATCATTATTATAGTTTATTATCATAATTTTTTTAATTTAAGCTAAAGCTCATGGGAAAATTAACCCGATTTTTTATTATTATGAAATTTCGACGCTACTTGGATATACCCCCCCCTCCCCAAATCAAGTTTTTCAAAGTGTTTCCAATTACCCTACCGTATATTCTCTATTATTCCCCACTCTCTAATAAACCCACACTCTCTAATAATCCCCCACCCTTAAAATCGTCTTTTCGGGTCAACATTTTTATTAGACACCAAAATTTAAGGAAACTCTCAAACAAACATAAAATATCTATCTTCATTTAATTTTTCCAAAGTTTCTTCAGTTCTTCACGGTTGCTCTTCTTCTTCTAGTTCGTTTTCTTTGAGCCTATCTTCTTCAAAATCTTTGCGACCGTCCCTTGCCATGTTTTGAGCCCTGATGTCGCGGAGCATGTCGAGTCCCTTGGTGCCGATTGATCTTGTTGGCTTAGGCCGGCTCTCAAATAACCAAACAAAAAATGTTGTGTGTGTAATTGACAGCCAGTTAACAACAAGAAATTAATTGAGCCGAGATTGTACTGCTTAATTACGCTCTCACTGTGCACGAAAATTGAATTAGTTGTAGTGCGATAAGGCATCCACATAATCACTGATCTAAGCTACCTAATTCATTCTTGCAACTGATGAATACTTTTTACTGGCGAGTATTGTTGTGAGTAGTATCATCGTAATCGCCAAATCAGTACTCGCCTAATCAGAGCTTGTGACGCTTGGAGAATTTTCGCAGAGTTAAGTAGTATATATTGAGTATGTATAGTAATATTTATATATAGTAATATTGAGAACAGATAGAGAATATTCCAAGACAATTACGTAATCATATGTTGAGGCAAAAAGGTATGTTTTAATGCCTTGAGTCATTTTAATGGTTAAAATTTTCAGAAATGCTGCAGTATAATAAAGTATTTATTACAGTAGCAACCATTTTGGCACGAAAATGACAAGTAAACAAGTTTATTTCAATGACCATCAATAAGATGCACGCAAAGAATTAATGACAATACAAGGGACACTACTCCGAAGCAAATAACCAACACAGATACACACAACAAAACAAAGAACTCTCTATACAGCCGCTGAAATTGATTTAGAAGTTGGGAGGCGCCACCGAAAAAGCTTTGTTGAGGTTCTCGCCGTCTAAAACAAAATTTGATACGTTTCTAAACCAATAAAAATCCGGGAGCAGACAAGGTCTGTGAAACTCCACCGGTTTTTGCTACAACTTCACACTAGTGAATAGAAGTCAGTGCTCTCTCTAGAACGAAGAAATATTACACGGAATTCGGAGCTTGTATCATATCCGTTATATCCATTATAAAATTACCTTTTCCATCCAAATCTTATGCTCGATCATTTTTTCTAAATATAATACCTGAAATAAATCTTGCAGCCCCAATATTTACAGTCAAATATTTACAGCCGACTTTCTATATAACATAACTCCACATAACATGTAATTATGGTCAGAAGTTCGTCCCCACCTAGGTTCCAAAACTTTTTAAACAAAAATGTTTTTGATTTTCCAATTTTGGACAATTTCGGCCCGATTTCAAGCCAAAGCAAAATTTTTTTCTCATGCAACTCCAAATCGGAATTGCATACCTCAAATTGAAGGGCATAATGTGCAATTCAATTTAAGGTATGCAATTCCGATTTGGAGTTGGAAAAAAATTTTTTTTGCTTAGATTTAAAAATTTGTTCTAAATCGATGAAAGAAAGGCCAATTTGGCCCTATTTCAAGCCAAAGCAAAAATTTTTCAAGCTTTTTTCAAGCTAAAGCAAAAATTGAAGGGCTTATTGTGCTCTTAATGGAAATAAAATGAAAACTAAATTAAAAATGTTAATTAAAAATTTTTTGCTCCAACTCCATTCGATTTACGGGAGGACTATTCTGACTTTTGGAGTAGAGATGATGTCATCACTAAAATCCAAAGTTTTCAACAGTACACTAGATCTGGCACAGGATTTAATGCTCTGCTCAACAAACTGTCAACAACAAAAATGGCGGGAAATTGTGGTCTATCTTCTAGTCTCCAAATACACAGCCTAGTTGCTAGAGAGCTAAAGAGATAGAGGCGACAACAGAGAGAACTATCAGCTGAAAAGGAAAGAGACTGCAGCATTGAGTGATGACTGTCCCTGTTGGCAGACCTCCCTCACCCTTAGCTAGTGTCGTATACTCTTCTCTGCCTCAATAGTTTTTGAAGGGTGCCTAAACCAACCATTTTTGATAAAAAAATTATGCAAAAGACTTTGTAGTAAAGAACAGACCTAAGCCTTAATAAAAATTATGGAAGGGGGGGGGGTGGTTCGTTGAAGATTGGGCGTATATACTAGGCTTGCGACGCTTGGAATGTTGTGCTTTCATTTTTAAGCGTGGTTTTGACCTTCTCTTTTAATTATTTGTGATGCAATTTTTATAAAGTTTCGAGCTAAATAGTGTGAAAACCGGCGAAATAAAGATTTAATTTATTATCGAAATATTGCTGCAAATTTCGCTGTGACCGATGAAAAAAATGTTGTTTGGCCATTAGTTCGATATTAGTTGTTTTGATTCAATATCCCGTTTTCTTTAACCATTTTTGGCTCATGTCTCATACCAAATTTTGTACGAGACATAACAAAGCAACGGTTAATAAAAGCAAGCAAGTAAGTAAATCAAAGAGCACATGGACGAAATTCCGGATTATTTGAAGTTAAGTTATCAGAAAAAATACGGTATACGCGGTAACTTAAAGGGACATACCAGTGCCTCACAGTGAAAATTTCAAATGGTAATACAGTCAAACCTCAATTATACGCCACCCGCTAAACCGCCACCCTCGATAAGCCCGATTTGGTTGGCCGTCAGAGAAACTCAACAAAGTTCACCCCCGCTAGACCGCCACCTCGATAATCCGCCACCCTCGGATCGGTCGCATTGGGTGGCGGATTATCGAGGTCTGACTGTACTTATATCTAGTAACAAAATACTGACGCTAGTTGCATATACCCTGTTCAAAATCTTTTTTTTGTTCAAAATTGGCCCCTTTTCGGTCCATTTCCACACTAATACGGCCCTAATCCTTCAAAAATGGTCGAAATGGACGGTACTTTTTTCTGCCCGCTAATTACTTCTTTCTGCCCGCTAAATATTTTTTTCTGCCCGCAAATTTGAAATGCCGCTAATTACTCTTTTTTGCCCGCTAAATACTTTTTTCTGCCCGCAAATTACTTCTTTCTGCCCGCAAATTTTCGAAAAAATGCCCGCAAATTTTTCTTCAGTGGGTATAGGGCTAATTCACTGTCCGCTAGTCGAATTTTGTTCATTTTTTTGTGCATTCTCACTGTTCTAGGCATCTTGTTGTGTATAAAATACCCTTTTTAAGCTCCATCAATATCAAGTAATGCAATCAACTCCGAAACGCCGAGGTGAACAAAACACATACTATCAAGTGGCTGTATTCAACGGTGATGATGCAACAGCACAGCTTCAGCAGTGAAGGAGAATATGAACAGTATCTGGAATAAGGACAAAAACAAGTGGATTTGTAAGATTAAAAAGATTTTATTTTGTATTTTGTTATGTATGATTTGCAGAAAGAAAAAGTCTTTGTCAGAGAAGCATGATGTTGAGAACTATGTATGTAGCTACTCTCGCAGGAAAACTATACCTGCCTGGCTGTGCTCCGAATTCGCCGAATCGGAGGTAACAAGAAATAATTGTGGAAAGAGCTGAAAGCCATTCCGATCACAAGCCTGTTGGTGGTACAGCCCGAAGCTTTTCATCTCCAGTCAAGAAGTTTGTCAGCGAAAGAATGCAAGATAAGACGCCGAAGAAAATTCAAAATGAGATTTCGGTACTAATTTGTTATCTTGCATTTTGATTCATAGTATGCTTAGATGAACCGCAAGGCATTGAATCTGGTCAGTGCACCTCTCCTCAAGCAAATAGAGAATTTCCTGTACAGGTCTAAAGAAAGCAATGTGCCTTTAAGTAGCCTTGATCTTGAAAAGTATTATGCAGCAAACTCAACTTTACCAGAAAATGTTGATGAATGCTACACTGCTGGTCTACTCATGAACAAAAGCAATACAGATCCAGAATTTAGCCTTGTGTGGACCACTCCAAAGCTTCAAAAAATGCAGCATCAATCTTCTTCAGTGCAAGTGGACTCAACGTACGGTCTAAATTGGAATGGGTTTCCGCTGATAGTAAACTTTAAAAAAATATATCGTGATTAATTATAATCACTTTTAGGTGGCTGGGTTCTCTGATGCTAACAAAACATTCTACTTGACTCATATAGCCTTGGTTTCAAATGAAAATGAAGTCTGTTACCAGCATTTTTTTCGTGTGATCGCTGGACTCACATACCATCCAGTGATCGTGATGGCTGATGGAGATCGTGCTATAACATCAAGCATTTCTTTAACTGATCTTATAGCGTGACTTTATCAATGTTTTAGCAGCATTGAATATCTGGCCAATGTCATTGCGTCTGATGTGCTGGTTCCACGCTATGAAAAATATTTGAAAACGGGCGAAAGACATCAAGTTAGACAAGCAGACTAGAATTTGGATTTACAAGCAGCTGAGCTTTCTTCAATGTGCAGCCTCAACTCAAGAATTTGTCAAAGGTAACATTTATCAAAATTCCCAGAAAAAAGTTTTATTTTAGCTGCGTGCTCGCTTCAAGAATCTTTTGACCAGCTGTCAAGAGAAAAACCACTAGTGATCTTGCTAAGCAAATATATCTTCGAGAATTGGATCAATTCAGGCTACTGCAACTGGTATGAAGGGGCTTCAGACAATGTCTCAACCAACAACAGCTTGGAAAGCCGAAACCGTGTGATCAAAGCTTGCAAAGTAGTCGGAAAGAATCTCCCACTCCAAAAGTTTATGGGTCAAATGAAACTGATGGTAGAAAACTGCAGCTCATCGCCAGATCACCAGGTTTTTTAAGTGACTTTTAAGTGACTCTTATGTTTTTTATTTCCGAACCCTGCCAAAGCGCCTTCGATTGCTCCAGATATTTACAGACAGGCATATCTCTTAGAGAAAGAAGGAAGAAGAATGATTCAATTAGGAAGCGCTTATCTTCTGCCATCAAAAACCGGCCTTGAAAAGAATTTGTTGGAACTTTTTGAAGATCTACATTCTCTGCCATCCTACATGAGCTGGGAAATGTACAAGGAAACCGAAGTGCTTTACATATTTTGAATTACTCTAAGGTCAGTATTTGTTATGTCCTTCCCTCACTTAGATTTAGTAGCTTAGGCGTGGCCGAACTTTTATTGCTGCACTTGTCCAATGGGGATCAAGAAGTCACCGTGCAAGCACTCCGTCATGCTTATGAAGACCTTGGGAATTCTATTTTATCCGAGAGATGCAACAGCTGAACCACTTTTACAGAAAAAGAAAAGAGGCCGTCCATCAAACTGAAACAGCATTTTATGTTGTGGACCTCTTGTTGTTTTGAACTTTGGAATAAAGTTGTGCTTAAAATTGTTTGCCCTTGTTGAGTTTTAGCGACTTAAGACATCCACATTTCAAAAAAAACTTGATCAAAAAGGGAGCACAGAGCGAGCGTGATAGTGAGGTGTGGCGCGGATTTTTCTGAGCCGGCATACAACAAGATGCCTAGAACAGTGAGAATGCACAAAAAAATGAACAAAATTCGACTAGCGGACAGTGAATTAGCCCTATACCCACTGAAGAAAAATTTGCGGGCAGAAAGAAGTAATTTGCGGGCAGGAAAAAGTATTTAGCGGGCAAAAAGAGTAATTAGCGGCATTTCAAATTTGCGGGCAGAAAAAAAGATTTAGCGGGCAGAAAGAAGTAATTGTAAGAAGTAAAAGTACCGTCCGTTCGAAATAGGTGCTTTTTGGTGGTTCCAAAATTCAAATTTTGATTGACCAGAACTTAAAAAATTATGTTTTTTTTTGAGCTTCTGAGTCGATTTTAGGTCGATATAGATCCAGAAGATTTAATCCCGTCCATATAAATCGTTTGGTTCCCGAAAGCATATACATAGCAATAGAAGTAATTAAATGACAAATCCACAATGGCTGAAATCAAATTATCTCATTATTTGATTGATAGAAAAATATGTTTGCCTCATGTTACGTGAATTTCAAGCAAAATGAGACTTTACTGTCTGTGGACATGCAAATCGGGATGCCAATCAAAGTGCATATCAGAGAGTAGGATCAAGTGTCTATATGAGTTGCCTTCCACCTGCTATTTGCATCATTACCATTTGTTCGTTTTACTTTCTTCATGTATAAATTTTTTATTATTCCCAAGTCATTTATATTTGCATACTTGGACCGCATCCAAATTCGTGCAACACTTCATCGATTATTTTAATAATGGTTTTTTTTGCTTTTTCGTGAAACAATCTCAGATCTCTTTATTAATCTGAAAGGTGGAATACTGGTTAGCTTGGTTTTTTTTGAGGTGCAGGTTAAGTTTTTGAAAATTAAATTTATTCTGGTCTGGCAAGATTTGTTTTATTATCACATGTAGACAAATGAACATCCGTTTGAGAGCTATGAGTTTTGACTCTATCAGCTTGGCGCATTCAAACTATTAAAAGACCACGAGCTTTTATTGATCACCTCTTAATTGAAAACAATTCGATTTTGAGATTTTTCGGGTGCTTAACCAAAATTTAAAAAGTGGGATCAGGTAAGTTTGTATTAATTAAGAAAATGCAAAAAGCGTACTTTGGTGGGGTTATCCGTCGCCAAAATTCAATTTGCCAAACGATTAACTCGTCAATCAATGAATCCGCCAATATGATTCGCTCGCCAAAAAGAAACTCGTCAAACAGTTAACTCGCTAATGTTATTTCGCAAAAGGATTTACAGGCAAACCTCGATAAGCCGGCACCCCCAAAAGTTGGTTCCAGCATTCGGTCCGACACTTTTTTTTAAACCGATTTTTGAAAGCTTTTTCCGCTTCTGTTTTTACAGTCTGGTCGCACATATCGTCAGGATTCCGATTTTGCCTATCGTTTTCTGAAAAGAAAACAAAATTTAGGTTGAAAAAAATCAAACCTCGATAAGCCGGCACCCCTTTTCAAAAAGGGGTGCCGGCTTATCGAGATTTGACTTTTTTAATGATGAAATCCAGGATTTATAAAAAATGATCGGCGAAATCGGAATCTTGACGATATTTCCGACCAGACCATGAAAACAGAACTGGGAAAAGCTTTAAAAATTAGGCTAAAAAAAGTGTAGGACCCAAGGCTGGAACAAACTTTTCGGGGTTCCGGCTTATCGATGTTTGACTGTTAACGTCAAAATCAATCTCACCAGACCGGCTTTGCCATAAAATTCTGGTTAGGCTAAGGAAATAAAAAAAATATTTTTTTTCGAGTGGCGAGTTAATTCTTTGGCGAGATAAAATTGGCGAGTTAACTTGTTGGCGATTTTATTTTGGTGAGTTAATCGTTTAATGAAATGAATTTTGGCGAGTTAATCGTTTTGGCAAGTTAATCAATTGGCGTGTTATTTTTTGGTTACGGATAACCCCAACCGTAATTTTACTGGATTTTACTACGACAACATTTTATCGCCATGCTGTCGTTACAGAACTATTTTTGAAAATCTGATTGTTAAGATATGGCCTTCTGATAAATATCAATTTCAGGAAAAAATGACCAGAATTCGAAAATTTGGAAAAAACTTGGATTTCGGCCATTTTTTTTTAATTGGTATTTTTCAGAGAACCATATTTCAACAGTCATATTTTCAAAAACAAAACTGTAACATGGCTGCTTGAAATTCAATAAGACATTTTAATAGTCGAAGCGAAAAAAAAAGCTGGTCAACTTCTCGAAATAATCTCACAACTGTTTGGAACCAAATGGAGACCTATTCGAACAAATCAATCTAAGTTTAATATGTGATTCAAATCCTATTAAAGAGGACGATTGATCCAATCCGATCAAAAAGGAACGACTGATCCATCCGATTGAAAAAAGACGATTAATCCCATCCAGTTTGTCCATCTAGTTCCATCCAGTCCCACCCAACTGAAAAGAGATGATCACTTTCACCTTTCATTTAATTTCAAGTGTAAGATGTATCGCTCAAAAGAAAACGAACAAAGTAAGTGGAAGTACTGATTTTGATGGTACTGAGTATTACCCGGGCAGTAATCCGCCTCTCAGCATGGTCTGATGCACCTCATTAAATACAGTGAACCACTTCAAAAATGGCCTAATATATTAAAATTCAAGCTAAGACGAGTCATCCTTACCTTTCGTCTTCCGTCCTCGTCTCTTTGTCCTCGTAATTTTCAAAGACTCGTACTTCGTCTTCGTACCTCGTTTTTGGAGCTACTTGTCTTTCGTCCTTGTCCTCGTAGTACGAGGACGAAGACGTGGACGAGTTCCCAACACTGGTACCAGCACATGGGGTTCTAGTGCAGATACCGGTGCCAAAATATGCCTTGGTCCCCCTGTTGTTTTTTCATGAAAAACAGCTTGGTACCCCCTGTTTATTTTAACCAATTTCAAAAAATGAAAATTTACTTTTTACACATTTCTTTATTAAAAATCACATTACAAAATTTTACATTACACAGTTACAATTAAATATTATAATTGTCTATACGATGTATCATAGATACGCGCTCAAGAAAGAAGTCTAGCATATTTTTTCTTCGGCCTTGCAATTGTGACGGGCCTTTCTTTCGTTTTCCTTTAGGGCCACGCTGAATACCACCAAAAATCCACGATTGTACTTCCGTTTAGCAAAACATGTCTCATCAATTTCTATAATAAAATCGGTTCATGATTTGACTGAAATAATTTGGATAAAATCGTCAACAGTGACAATACGACAAATGAATACAAAGTAAAATAAAAATAAGAGTAAAGTAAAGGAAATATATTGTTTCAAGACAAAATAAATTGAAAAATTTTTTGTCGTAATAAAACAACAGGGGGACCAAGCTGTTTTTCATGAAAAAACAACAGGGGACCAAGGCATATTTTGGCACCGGTATCTGCACTAGCGAATAATTTGGATAAAATCGTCAACAGTGACAATACGACAAATGAATACAAAGTAAAATAAAAATAAGAGTAAAGTAAAGGAAATATATTGTTTCAAGACAAAAATAAATTGAAAAATTTTTTGTCGTAATAAAACAACAGGGGGACCAAGCTGTTTTTCATGAAAAAACAACAGGGGGACCAAGGCATATTTTGGCACCGGTATCTGCACTAGCGCCCACTCGTACTTCGTCTTCGTACCTCGTTTTTGGAGCTACTTGTCTTTCGTCCTTGTCCTCGTAGTACGAGCACGAAGACGTGGACGAGTTCCCAACACTGGTACCAGCACATGGATACCTCTCAATCTCCCCCCACTATGATTGGAGTTCTTCTTTTTCGGTAGTAATATTTCCGTACTATTGTCTGAATACCCTCAAGGATGATTCTTTGCAGGGAGACGTCTGTGACTCTCGAAAAAGCGCTTTTCTTTAGTTGGGTCGGATCAATCGTCCCTTTTTGACTGGATGGAATCCTTTTCCCTTTTCGATGGGATGGAATCAATCGTCCCATAGGATCAATCGTCCGTGTACGAGTATTGGTGGCCTAGTGGTATAGCGTTGGCGTTGTGTGAAAGCTTGTCGTCAGTTCGATTCCGATTATAATCATAATTCCCTCTACTCGTGAAATACCATCAAATTAATTCTCGTTTAAATTTCACTGGTACCAGCCTTTCAAAATATTCTTATTGGCGGGGAGGGGTCCCCGTTAAAAGACCATTGCCGTTGCCAACATCGAGAATTTCACATGTTTGAATACGCGCGGGACAATTTTTTACCTCGACAATTATCGGCACAACGGCACAACTCCAGTAAGGCATACACTTCTAGTCGTCACTTCAAAAAATTTTGAAATTACAATACTTTTGACCAATCTTGTATAACATGAATCACATAGCTTGTAGAATTTTTTAAATACTTTGCTGAATAGTTTGCCTACATATGAAATTTAATTTAAGACTCAAACTTCAAGTGTCAAAAAAACCATGGTAGTGGAAGCAGTAGCAGTATGACAGAAAGGTGTCAGCCTAGTTTATCGACCGACATGAATACTATTCATCATGCTGTAATGTTTCTTTTTTCAGAGCTTGAAGGCTATTGTCAAAAGCTCCGTAGCTATTTTTTGATTCCCCAAAAAGACCTTTTGATAAAAGCTTTTTGCCAGTTCTTTTGTTAGCTCTGAAAAAACTGAAAAAACACAATAAGATGGTAATAAACCCGTTGAAAGAATATTGGGTAATCATCAAAAAAAATTAAAAAGTGCTTGGTTTCCCCTGTAATTTTAAGAATTCGGTGACCAGGTAACAACTTTCGGTGATAATTTATGAGAAAAATGAACAAAAAAATTAATCAAAAGTTATTTTGCGAAGTGACAAATTTTGGCCGTGACAATAAAAACAAAATAAAAAAACAAAAAGAAAATCCGATTCTTTTTCTTTATCGTACCCACCATTAATTGCTACTGTCAACTGCTGGTAAATTTCACCATTAATCAATGGTGGGTGCCGATAAACAAAGAAAACAAAAATGATACGATGACAGTAAAAACTTTTGTCTAAATGTTTTTCAACACATCCAAAATTCAAAATACAAAAAAGCGTGAAGCGTTCCAAATAAAATATAAAAAATTTTTAGGCCATAGAGCTGTCAAAAACGATTTTTTGCTCAGAGTGTGATCTCAAAAAAAATGGAACGGAAGAGGGAACCGTGAGCCCTTTTGTGAGGTGTTATATTTGCTTGAATATATGCACTTCAATTGCATTGACATGCCTTGTTCTATGGTCGATGTTGTTCAAAATTACAACTGGCAAGTTTTTTTTAAACTTCTGGAATCAAACAATTCACAAAACTTGCAATAAATATCAACTAAAATCTACGCGTTCAAAAAAAGTGGTATTCAATAAAAAAAAAATTGGACGCTACTCGGTACCCCCATCCCCCTTTTTCAAAAAGCTACTCGGGAATAGACCTCCCCCCTCCAAGAATCGTACCTACTCGGTTATACCGAGCCCTTGATCCCTATTAATATCACTTTTCAGGTCCTTTTATGGCAAAATTTTTGCTTAAAAATGAGTTTTGACTAGTGCTGACAACAAACAATTTATGTTTTTTGGTATATTGGGATATTGGCCCCATTTTCCGAAAAATATTGGTATTGGGATATTGGGGTACCACTTTCAGAAATATAGGTAATGCTATTAGGTTCGGTTCAAGTTTTGTAGTCGAGAAATTTTGCCTGCGGCACTATGTTTCCCACAAAATTTTCATTAGATTTAGCTGACGACAAACAATACAGGGTGTTTCAAGAAATTCAGTAGTTCTGTTTTCACAGATCAATTTTCTCGTCGAAAAACCCTGTATATTGTTATTGGGATATTGGTCCCAATTTTCGGGAAAATATTGGTATTGGGATATTGGAGTACCGGTTTCAGAAACATTGGTAGTGGAATTGGGGTAAGCCAAATTGTCAGCTCTAGTTTTGACCACTCCCAAAAATCTTGATTTTTTTTGGGGGGGGGGGGGGTATAACCAAGTAGCTCCTAGGATTGGGGGGGGAAGGAGGGTTGGGTTGTATTCCCGAGGAGCACTTTGTGAGGTGGGTGTTGTCATGACCGAGGAGCGCCAAAAATTGTTTGTAACTCTCACGAAACAACGTTAAACCGTATCAGGAAAAATAAAGAGTTTTGGCCGATGTTTGTGAATCGTAGTATACTAGACAAGACTCTTACATGGTCAAAATATGCATCAAAATGCCACTTTTTTAACTTTAATAATAATTTTTAGGTCTTGCATAGACTGCAAAATTTGTGAAGTGTGCAATAAGTCAAATGAGCAGGTTATTCGGATGTTTAATGAAATACCGTATTTGCTCTAATAATCGGCCACTCTCTATTAAACGGCCACTCTCTAATAAACGGCCACCCCCAGAGACCTATATCTCAGTCCAGAGTCAATATTTTTCAAATCTGTTTTATGCATTTTCTTAGTTACCATGAGCGCTCCTGGTTCCACTTTTCAGATTGTGGTTGAGCACCCAAAAATCTCAAAATCGAAATTTTTTTTTCGATTTTTTAGGGTTGAAAAATAAACGGCCATGGCCGATTATTACAGCAAATACGGTAATACCGATTTTTTGTTCAGGATGTAATGACGTTGTGTGATCTCTGTGATAGAGGTAACACATTATTTCAAAATTCATCCTTATTTTTCTATTTTATTCAAGATATCACACATCCTGTGTAGGTCTGAAGCTACTTCCTCGCGGAGCGTGGGTGTGCAGAAATTGCAAAGTTCAATCTGGATCTCTACAATTTGTGTGACATTTCCTTTTGATGTTCAAATTTTAAATTATTTGTTGTTACTTTTGATCTCAACAATAAAAATTAATTCAGTCATTTAAATATTGAAACGCATGAGTAACGAAACCTGTTTGTTATCACAGTTTTGACTGCTGCAAAACTTTTTAGTTGATGTTCGATTTTTAGCCGTTTTTTCACGAACTGACGAACCATGGCCAGTTCTTTTTGTTCTTCAGGTACTCTCTATTAAATTCTCTATTAAAGACCCCGGGCCTTTATTTCTCAACCCTTAAAAAATCGTGAAAAATTTGGGTCGATTTTAAGATTTTTGTGTGCCTAACTAAAATCTGAAAAGTAGGATTAGGTGAACCCTTGCTAACTAGGAAAACGCGATAAACAGGTTTCCAAAAATATTTTTCTGGGCTGAAATATATGTCCCTGAAAGAGCCTTTATTAAAGAAAAAGCCTTTTATAAGGAATATACGGTATAATAGCTCTCCCCATACTCGGATTTTTTGAAAAGTGACCCAAACCACCTCTCGAACTCATTTTCCTGCTCAGTACGTTAAAAACGGCACTTATTTAGTCTGCGGCGCGCATTTTTCACTTATTTGAAAATCATGTTTAAACGACTCGTAAGTTATTTTTGTATGATTAAAACGATAAGAAAATAATTTTCTGACACTTTTTCACAGAAAAAATAGGTTTTTCGAAAAAAAAAATAGACCAAAATTTGACTTTTTGCCTTGGTCCGCCAAGGCAATCCAACCTGAAAGGGTACCTGGATACATCAAAAAGATGGCATTTGAACATAGTTTTGTTAACTGGGGCCTACCGCGTGAAGAAACTCTGGTATGTAAACATTTTTATGCATTCAGACTCACTTTTGAGTGATTTGTGTCTAAGGTATGTGTGTGTGCGCATCTCAACTCCAAGCCCCAAGCCCCCTGCGCCCCCCGAAGGGGTTAGAGATGCGTGCACTCACTTACCTTAGACAATATTCCGAGCAAGACTCTTGATCAAAAATGCATAAAGTGAATCTTTTTGCCTAGCTTTAGTGACTAATACGGATACCAATATTTAGGGTTCGCGTTGTGAAAAAAAAAATTCTCGTCAAAAAATTTTTCGGAAATTTCTCATCATAGAATTTTTTTTTGACCATAACCGAAATTTACTTTGAGTTTAGTTTTATTTAAATTACTTTTATTTTGAGAAAAAAACTCAAAATTAGAGGTAAAATGAGTAAAAAAACTTCTAATTTGTGAAGATATCTTGTTTCGTTCTTTTGTTTATTAGAGTGTAAATTTGTATTTTTTAAAAGTTCTCAAGACAATTTTTCCTCTCAAGACAATAAATATTTGCCTTTCAAATTTGAATGTCTATTGTCTTGAAAGGAATTAAAAGAAAAATTTCGACAGTGACTTTGTCATTTAAAATTCAGTTCTGTAAGCAAATTGACTACTATCAACACGAATCCGTCAGAATCAAATGTTTGTCTAGTAGGAAAAAAGTTATAGAAAATTTGTGCAACAACTTCTATTATCAGGATCAACACTTGTTACTACCCGCCGTTGACGTGCTCTTCGACACGTAACTCAAAATGTGTGCATGTGAAACAATGGTAATGAACTGCAAATGAAAGAATTTGGTAATCTAATATTTTCGAACTTTCCCAAATTTTTTCAAACCACCTTGTGAATATACAAATACTATATTATTAATTTAGCACAATACATTTTAAATGTTTTATACACAATCATCTTCTTTTTTTGTTTTGTCAAAGACCCACCCCTCAAGCATCGTTCTAACTTCTGAAACGACTTTTTTATCTCTATTTCTGAACTTTTTTGCCAAATGTGGTTTTTCCATTTAATCAAAAATCCACAATATTTTGCAAATTTTTGCGGGCGAGTATTGGTATGCGTCTAATATAAAAAAGTGGACAAAAATTTTAAAAAATTGTTTTATAAGGATGGGGCGAACTACTCCTTTTATTGGGAAGGGTAAAACTGTCTTTTTTATTGGCAATCTTAAAAGACTGCATCAACAGCAACTTAAAATTTTGGTGTTTTTTTTATTCAAAATGTTGGTCCACGCTGAGATTGAGAAACTCGTTCGAAATTAAAAAAATTTTACGGCTATAATCAAACTTCACCATAATGACACCGTAAGAGACCGGCTCCAAAGTGTTAGATTTGATGCTGATTTTTTTTGGTGCTGATTATACTCCGTGCGACTTATTACTCCGAGGATTGATAAAGAGCCGAGTCTACACAACTCCAATTGTTAGCATGAATGAGCTTCGACAGAGGATTGGCAGTCTGTGGGAGATGGTCTACAGAGCAATTGAGCCTACCAAACGCGTGTGGAATACTGCCTCGAAGTGAATGGAAGAGCGAGAAGCAAGAATATTGAGCGAAAATTGATGTTATTTTTGTCTGTTGCTGTTAGTTAGTGTTTAACTAAAGTTTTTGTTGCAAGTTTGATGTCATTCGCTTTCCCATCCATTCCTCTTTCGAATAAAAAAAAATCTCGTCTTAAGAGAGAAAAACAAAAAAGTTAAGGCAGGAACCAACACGCTGGTTTATGATGGGCCACCCTGTAGATTCAAATGCCACCTATTGTGGAATAGGCTCAAATTGTTTTGCCCCGCCAAAATACTTATTTACCCCGCCAAAATACTTATTTACCGCCAAATCGTAAAAACGAGTATTTCTCGGTTTTTTCCAATTGTAAAATTTTTATTTTATATCAGCATGTAGCTCTGAATCTTAGCTTTCTAACGAGCTATCAATTACTTCGGAGATCTTATAAAGTTGTAGAAAAACGTCTTTATATGAAACAAATTGTTCAAAAAATTTGGTTTATACAAAGACCTTTTTCTCCAACTTTTCAGAATTTCAGTAAATTAGTTGATAGCTCGTTAGAAAGCTGAGATCCAGGGCTACACGCTGGTATAAAAATTGACAAAAAATCGAACAAAAACAAATTTTTTCGATTTGCGGGGTAAATCAGTAATTTGGCGGGGTAAATAAGTATTTTGCGGGGCAAATTAGTTACAGCCTTGTGGAATACAGACTTCAAATTATCAAAAAAATTAAGTTCTAATCACAACCGCAAATTTTTCAGTGAGTGTTCAAATAAAGTCTTTTTTAATTATAAAAATATGGCTTGATTTTTCACTAATTTGTCCCGATTTCGTTTTTTTGGCTTTAAAAGAACAAATCATGACTAAATATTGATAAAGTTACAAAGCTAGCTTTTCGGAATGACTTACAGTCTCTATCGCTATAGTGCGGTCGGCGAAGACACTGAAAAAGCGCATTATATCGAGAGACGCACTATAGCGAGAGCTCAATTTATCGATAAATTGACTACAGTCAAACTTTGATATAATGCACACCGGGTACCTGTCCTGACCGTACCTCATATAGAAGACACGTTAGCTTAATATGGTCATTCGTACGTTATATCGAATGTTTATGTTTTATTGAAGTAAAATCGAACAATTTTAACATATATATGAACAAAATTTCGCCAAATTTTTGAAGGAAAAAGGAAATTTTTTCTTCAATCACTATTTTACGAAATTTAAAATTCGCACGCTATATCGAAGTTCATTCATTGCTCGGACTGACCTAGGTGTACGTTAGATCGAGTGTTTGTTATATCGAGGGTCATTTTATTGCTCGGGCTGACTAAAGCGTACGTTATAACGAGTGCACGTTTTATCGAAGATAATTTTGCCTATATTTCAATTTGACCAACCAAGTGCAGGCGAAGTGTACGTTATATTGGGGGTGTACGTTATATCGAAGTTTGACTGTATATAATAATCCATTCTGTCATCGGAAAGGTGCATTATACCGAAAGTAGCACTGTATAGCGTGAGCGCACTATAGCGGAGAAAACTGTACTGAATATTGAGTCTTACAGATATCAGTAAATAAGATTGTCAAAATTGAGTCAAAAATGCAGTGTAATATTAAGCTTATTGATAAACACTGTCACAAAAAGCTGAAAATGATTTCGAAAAAATATTATGTGAGCAAAACTAAAAACTGAAATGTTAGAAAAAATGATTAGGACTCTCAGTCATACTGTTAATCAAAATATTTGATTAGCAGCTAAGATAAATATGTTTGCTAATTTTTTTTGTAGTTAATGATGAAATTTTCGAAATTCTTCGAAATTAAAAAATCCGTTGGGTGCGAAACAAGTTGTTTTTTCGTAGCTTTCTTTATGTTTTCTGCTAACATATTTTTCCGTGAATTTGCTATTAAAACCAATGTAAAGATGCAAATATAATCGGACAGTAATTTTTTTCACACTCGCTTCCCCCCCCTTAATTCTGCACTAAATCCAATTTTCATCTTTTTAAGCAAAAGTTGAATTTTTGTAATTCGTATCTCAGTAAACAGAAAAAAATTTACATCGCTGTTAATTGCGTTTTCTTAGCTCCTACGAGCTCTATTGATTCCGCTTTTTCGATTTTGATCTTCACCCAAAATGTCGAGATCGACCCAAAATTTTCACGACTTTTGAAGGGTTGAAAAATAAACGACATGTCGGCTAATTAGAGGAAATACGGTAAGTGAAATCCACCCTCCCTGTATATGTCCTAACTGCTGCATTAGGGTATTAAAAACCAGTTAGGGTATTCAAAAGGCTGTAATAGAAAATACGTATTTGTTTGTAGAGTTGTCAAACGTTCGAAATTTTCGAATTTTCGATTCGGCGAACATTCGAAGTTTGAAATTTCGAACATTCGGTTTGAAATTCGAGTTTGAAAATTCTCGAACGTTCGATTTGAAAATGTTCTAAAACGAGCATAACCCGTTTTTAATGCTTTTTTATGATGCTGTAAATCAGGGCTGCGTCGGAACCGGAAAAAAATCGGAACGGATTTCGGAATCGGAACTCCCGAATTTTCGGAATCGAATTCGGATTTCGGAACTTGGCCTATTTTTTCGGAATTCGGAACTCAAAAAGTATCGGATTTCGGAATCGGATTTCGGAAAATTTTTGAGCTCCAAAAATACGAATCAAATTTTTAATTTTTTTTATTCTTTTTTTTGATAACACACAAAAACAGGCCTTTTATTACAACTAGCGCTTGCCGCCCTAGGCGGTTTTGTTTTCTGCTGATATTTTTCAAACATTTTTTCGGGTTATTTTCAGCTGATATTTCTGTAGCATTATCTAATTTATTTTTCGATGATTTTAAGATCTATGAATCTGAGCAAAATGCAATCACATATAGTCACTCTTAATACTTTATCATTATTCGCACGACTGAAAAAACATTTTTTGAGATTTTACAAAGCTTTTTTTCTCTTTTCTGCGATTCAAAAAAGCGTCTATTTTGATTTTAAGAGATTCATGAATGCGATCTTCCTGTTTGAGATTCATAAAAAAGAGATTCTGTTTTTTGACCTTTTCCAATATACAGTCAAACCTCGATATAAGACCACCCCTGGGACCGTTCCAAGGTGGTCTATATCGAGGTGGTCTCTATATCGAGGTGGCCTTATATCGAGGTTTGATGCAAAATTTTAAATAAGGCTTGTTTTATTCTTGTAACAGTAACATATCAGTTCAACAAAACATATTAACGGTTTGACGAGAAGAAGTTTGTGATCTTCGGCTGCTTTTGTTTCTTTTGACGCTCTTGATAGAAATAGTGATCCAGAGCATCGGTATGACGGAGCACGGTAGCATCAGCAGCATTCTCTTCCACGTATGACGAATGATTCCAAAGGCGGTTGAGCATCGAGACGGCTGATCGGCGGTTGATAAATTATCACGAACTCTCATCCAAAGCTTCACTTTTGCTGGAAACGTCATCTTCTTCCATATTACAATCGTGCACGATTTCAGCCAACGAAAGAGCACCACCTGAAAAAAACACATGATCTATGGATGGCAATGATTAACAAAACCTACAAGTTGTCACCAAATCGTCGACATTGATCAAGTGCTGCAATACAGCCTCGCATCGATACCTCCAAGTTCTTGCAACTGATTCCATGCATCTGATAATCCTTCTTACATTATTCGATTTCCCAGTGCCTGCAAATTCATCTAGCAATTCAGTTTCGCCTGTCAATTCGGACTCCTAAAAAATAGAATCTTTCATAGATTCATGAAAATCTAATATGGATTTACCTGGTGGATGAACATCGCATGTCTGAAGCAGTTTTTGATCGTGTATCGGTCACTTGTGTCAAGATCTGGAGAAGATGGAGTGCGACCAGCAGATTCAGCTTGTAGTCCTTGCCTGCTTCAATTTCACTATTCGCCGACGAAGAACAAGCTTTCGATAATGGACCTTCAGATTTGAATAACACCCTGGTCCATAGGCTATAATTTTAATTATTCAATTTTCATTTTAGAAATGTGAATCTAACCTGCACATTGACTGTAGTGTTTGGTTGGAAAGAATTTCAGCTTTATATCGCAAGCGAAGGCTTTGAATTGAGCCTGCAGTTTCCAAGTAGAGCAGAACTTTTCTGCCATCTTCCT
>SADC01000720.1:0-35706 GCA_004194705.1 Ditylenchus dipsaci | reverse complement strand
AGACGTGATGAAAAGCCTGACCAGATCGTCGAATGTTGCGCGTTGTATAAAGAGCTATTGCGGAAAATCGTGAAACTGAGGTGCAGCTTGGTGATTATCGTAAGCGGATGTGATCAGTTGAAGCGTCCAACAGGTAGTCATGTTATTGCTCATTGCGGTTGATGAACCTCATTATTAAATACTCAAGTTGAAGCCCTTTTATCAAGTTAGCCATGCAAGAATTGAACTGCCCAGCAAAGATTGTTATTATCGTTCCGAACAAGATGCATCACATCCGTTTCTTCGCCAAAAGGTGAGTCGTTCTTTTGCTTCCTTGCCTTTGTATGATATTTTCATTTAGATCGATCCTAACGATACTCCCTCAGATCAAAATATTCGTCCGGCACAGTTATCGACTCAAATGTTGGTGCATTCCTACATTCTGCGAATTCTATCTTACGCTCATATACTGCGCTCCAGGTCAGATTTGCCTCTATCTTTGGTGATTGCTTGTTTACTTATTTGATGTTCAGGGCACAGCCAAGACGCCTCGTTTCACAGTGCTGTACAATGAGTGCCAAGATGTCATATGGACGACTTCAAGGGATCACTATCAGCTGTGCTATGGACATCAAATCGTCGGTTCGCCTACTTCGTTGCCGCTCCCGCTTACATAGCTGACTGTTATGCACTGAGGGGAGAAATATCTTCAATGAGTGGTGGTAAATTTTATCTTTGGTGCAAGTAAGGGTTAGGTTTAAGTCAATATTCCAGGCGCCTACCGCATTCCGAGCCCGATGAAAATACACGTTACACGGACCTCGAGGCGCTCCTTGCTATCACCACAATGAAGTGTTTGGAGGAAGACGAATCAATGCCTAGATAGAAATTATGATATGCTTATAAAGTTTGTTTATTTCCCTTGTACCTTTGTTGTTTGTCTTCTTTGATTTTGTTCCAATAAGGTTGTTATTGTTTTTCCATTTGCTATTGCATTGCTTTCGGTCGAGTTGTCGTATGGCTTGCAAGTGCTAGCCTTCTAACTTGAAATTATATTTTCGGTCCTGCGTGATGACCTTTCTTATATTTTTCACTATTATCATGAATTTTTCGGGACCTTCATGAGGACGTTCCCCCGCTGAAACTAATCACATAAAGTCATGACTGATGATTACATATCTAGAGATAGCTCATGTAGTACAGTAAAAATATACAAACACCGAATCTTGATGTTTCATACAGTCAACTCCTCCATTGTGCACACCTTCGCCATAGTACACTCCGCCATAGTACACGCCTGGCGCCGGTCCCTTGGGTGTGCACTATAGAGAGAGTTGACTGCATAACAATCATTTTGTGTACTCTCGTGTTAGGCGAAGTTTAGCCAGCGTATATTATGATTGGCTTAATTATGTCATCCAAACTGCGAAAACATTTTTTTTATTTGGGAACGGAGAGAACGACAACGTACATTTTCTTGCTCGAAGTTTGCTGTGCCGTGTTTATCTCTCTCACTTTGCTCTTCTACAAGCGAACCTCAAGTAACTTTCAAAAAAGTTTAAAATTTTCAATCTAATACGCAAAACAAAAATTTGTGCCATAAAAAATGTGGATTTGCGCGAAAAAAGTGTTTTTGCGCCAGAAAAAGTATTGTCCGTAAAATAATAGTAGAATAATAATAGCCCAAACACACATATAAGTAAATTCAGAACAGCCACTTCTATCCACTTTGAGAAAAGGGGTCATTTTAGTGTGTTCGAAAAATAATCACTTCACTATAAAGAGCCATTACTCAAATTTTCAAGATAAATCGGTGTTGACATCTGAAAACATATTGCTCAGCGTTTAATTTGAAGTCGAATGGTATACAATTTGCACGGTAGAAAAAAGTCGAAAAAAACGGTGCCACGAAAACCTTAAAGGACCCTGTCTCTTCCTTATCATGGCAATTTGAAAGGTTTGAATGCGCGCGGGACCACATTGATCTTGTCAGTAATGTTTTTGAATTATTGTTTTGTTCGCATTTTGAATTTGAAACGTTATATCCTATTCAATATAAGTGGCTTTTTTTTAGTGACAGTTGTGGAGCAGCGAAAGTCGGATAGGTTGTCCGATCTGGCAATGTCAAGCGACGTTGGACTCGACTAGTGAATGGTTCTAAGTTTTGAACAAATTTACCAATTTATTTTCTAAAAAAAAGCGGAGACAAAAAACAATTCGAAATTATTATTGACAAAATGTGTGTGGTCCCGCGCGCATTCAAACCTTTCAAATTGCCATGATTAGGAAGAGACAGGGTCCTTTAAAGGAGCATGATCGTGCCCGATGGGGAGAAAAGGCGCGAACCAGCACTTCATTTCTTTCTCGATAAATTTTACATTCGTTCTCGTCTAGATTTTTCAAGTTTTCTGTCTAGTTTTTAAAACCAGTACGAGGTCATCTATATCAGATTTGACGCGGAACGAGTGAAAAATGGAACGATTCGAAAAAATTCGAAAAAAACTGCTGGTTCGCGCCTTAGCGCACGGGCATGCCCCTTTAAAAGGAGAGGAAACTTTATACGCATCTCCTAAGTCACCGTTTAACTACCACTAGGCGAAACCTTATTTTTCACCTTCTTTTATTTACAAGTTTGGTGCCGAAATAATCCTCACACTCTTAGCTATCTAACATGATAAGTGCATCGTTTCACACCCACTGGATCTTATTTATATGTTATAATAGGCTAAATTTCCAAAATTTTTTTCTTTGACTGCTTTGATTGATATTTTCTGACTTTTTTTTCTAGAAGTCAAATATTTCTAACAATAGAATGTAGCTAAGATCCTCAGCTTTCATTTGAGCTATCAAACAGAGAAGAAAATAATACGAAGTTAGAGTTAGTATTCAAAATATCTAACGATGTCCAATTTTAAGCCATCCTACACAGGACTGTCATTTCCATGAAATCCCAAAATTAGGGCATTTGCTGACAGTGAAGCAGTGGTGGAAATAATTTCAATCGATTACTCCGTAGCATTTGGCCCTAGAAATCAGTGAACTTGACAAAAAAAATAAAATAAAGTGTGCACCTAGAAGCATTTGAATCTTCGACCCTAGGCGATGCGTATATGAAGTTTCCTACCCCTTTAAAAATTGCAGATTATGTCTCTTGATTTTTTTTCTGAAGTAGCATGCCCGTCACAGCGTGTCAAACTAGGGTTGCTGAATGGACATATGTCCGGACATTTATGGACATATGTTCGGACATATGTCCTGCAAAATGTCCGCCCTTATTAAAATCGGACATATATAAATGAGATTGTTACACATTTTTTACAGTTGTTTTGCTACTCTTTCTGATTTTTATTTTCAGATTGAAAATGACAAGAAAAATATAATTTATTGAAACTTTCACTAATATTGTAAATTTAGACCACCTAGACGTTACCCAAATCAATGGATATTACTCAAACCAACTGTAAGTTACCCGAATCATTTGGATGGGTCCCAAACCACCTAGAAGCTACCCAATACCTCATAGATAGTACCCAAACCACGTGGATGCTCGAACTACTTAATAGTTCCAGAATTAAGACAAATTAAAAAATGTGCGCGTAATTCCGGTATATTACAGTAGCGTTTTTTGGGGGTATATTACAGTAGCGCCAAAATTTTCTGGCCAAAAATGCTTTTGGAAATGCTCATCGGGATTTGGCAATTTTCGGGATCGGGATTTTCAAAATCGATCAGGAGGGATTCGGAATCGGGATTCGGCATCAAAATCTTTGAAACCGGGATCCCGATCCCGTGCACACCTCTAGTTTTCAGTGGAACGTGAAATTTGTCATTGAGTTCCGAGTTGTAAAAGCACCTTCATATGCAAATCGACTATGCTGAACACGAATACCGTGTCAAAATGTAAAAAAATTGCCTTGGTCCCCCATGCTTTCTTAAGATAAATAAATAAAAAGCCGTCTAAATTAGGGTTGAGTGATGGGTAATTACCGGGTAATTCTCCGGGTAATTACCCGGAGAAATACTAAGTATTTCTCCATAAAGGAAAATCGGAGAAATACTATTTTTCAGTATTTATTACAGTTGACCTTCGATATTTTTTTCTGAAAACTGTTTTTTTCTGCTGCTCCATTCGTATTATAGATGGAAAATTTAGTTGTCCAAATTCAAGCGCTTTTCCTGGTGTTGGAATTACTAAAATTGAGTTTAAGAAAGAAATGCAAATGAGAATCTAACAGTGGTTGGTTTGTGCAAGTCCCGCAATGCTGGCTACAAGTCAGATGCGAAAAGAATGGGGAAACACTTGAAGGTTGGTTCTTATAAAAGTATGAAGCGTTCTAATTCTCTGTTTTTGCTTTAGAATTGAGTCAAAGTCGGAGCCGGGGAGGCAATGTTTACTTTCTGATTATGCAGGAATCACTTCCGCTTGAGCCATGCTTTTCCTTCACACTACTGGTCTCCTTTTTAATGTCGAAGCTTCAACTCCCAGCTGATACATTTTTTCATTATTTTATTTTTCTGCGATATCTTTTTCATTTTATGCTGATATTTTTTGAATGTTTTATTTTACAAGTATAATTGCTTTCTTCATAGAAATTTTGTGGCAATTATGGTCGACAAATAATATCACAATCGCCACTAAGCATTCACTTTTTATTAGGATTAACTATTAACCAATCCACCTACTATACTCAGCCAGAAATTTTTTGGTTTAGTATCATCCAGGTGGTTTAGCTATCATTCAGGTGTTTTGAGTGATATCCAGATGATTCGGGTACTATCCAGGGGGTTTGGGTACCATCCATGTGATTTGGGTACCATCCAGGTGGTTTGGGTAACATCCAGGTGTTTTGGGTGATATCCAGATGGTTTGGTACCATCCAGGTGTTTCGGGTAACATCCAGATGGTTTGGGCACTATCCAGGTGATTTGGGTACCATACCGGTGGTTTGGGTACCATCCAGATGGTTTAGGTATCAGCAAATAGTATTTCTCCGCTTTTCGGGTAATTACCGGTAATTACCGGGTAATTACCCGGAAAGTATTTCTCCGGAGAATTACCCAACCCTAGTCTAAATTAGACGGGTCATCTAGTTTAGGTGGTAGTTTAAAATACCGTATTTTCTCTAATTATAGACCTGGGGGCACTAGTAAAGAATCCTTGTCCAAAATATGCCTTGGTCCCCCTGTTGTTTTTTTGTGAATGGCACAAGCTGTTTTTCACAAAACAACAGGGGGGACCAAGGCATATTTTGGACAAGGATTCTTTACTAGTGCCGACCTGGGTCTATAATTTTTTAAACCTCCTGAAAATCGGAAAAATTTGATGTCGATCTCGAGATTTCGGGTGCTCAACCAAAATCTAAAAAGCGGAATCTGCAGAGCTCGTGGGAGCTAAGAAAACCCAAAAAGATATTTGCAAAATCTTCACTCTGCGCTGAGATACAGACCCTCAAAGTTGAGGGGGTCTATAATTAGAGACGGGTCTATAATTAGAGAAAATACGGTAGGCGGATATAGGGCGGCTTTTTCCCCTAAATCACCTTAATTAAGGAGAAAATCCCATCCCTAAATAGAGAAGCAGTTTAGAAACTCTCCATTTGTTTGACGCACAAGAGCAGGGGTTCACAAGAGCATAAGTGGCAAATAAAGTTTTCATATCTGCTAAAGCGTGTAATTTAACTAGCCTTGTTGAGTGAATGGAGAAACCAGTCAAAGAAAACATTAGAAAATAAAGTTGTTGGGTTAAAAAGCCATCTGTCCACACCTTGCAGCGAACAGTGAGTGAGGAAATACGAAACCAATATATAAAACAAATTCTTGACACAAGACTAAGCTACAACCAAACGCAGTCTCTGATACCAGAATACAGCTCACAGGAAAGCCACTTGCACAAAATAATTTATTTGCAGGAGCAACAACAACCGATAAATGAAAAACCGGAGAGATTTTACACATTCAATCCTTCGACATGTCTTCTCCGCTTTATGTTTTAATCCTGAAGTAGCGCTCATCGTCATCTTCGTCTTCTTCATCGACGTACTTATCTTTGGCTGCATCAGAGAAGAATGAGGTTAATTCTAAACAATGAACTCAAAATATGAAAGTCAGCGCGATTAACCTACCACTAGCTACAAAATGTTCTGAAACTGGCAATTTTTCAGCTACTTTCTCCTTTACTCTTTCATAAACGAAATTGATTGGAGCGGTCGACGAAATTTTCCTCGGTTGCTTCGAAGACTTATCAGAGAAAAATGAGTCAAACTCTGAAAAATAATTAAATTGAAAACTTTTTAATAACCACTTATAAGGGTAACCACTCATTGAGGCAGAATTTTTGGAGGGCGACTTATCCTGAGTTACTCCTTTGATTTTCTTGTTGGTGAAATTTACTGGAGTGATAGGAGCAGACGGAGGACTGTCCCAAGGCCTACCCACATCCTCGTTTATCTTGGCCACTAGAACAACACATAAAGGTGTAAATTTAAAATAATCCAAGCAGTTCACAGACCCCGCAGAAGCTTTGGACGAGTGCGTTTTGATTCAGTAAAACCCTCACGCTTCTGACGTCTGAAACCGAAAAAATACATGTAAAGCAACACACTGCACAGCTTTCTAACCGTTTGCAGAGATCTTGATATGTTTCAATCTGAAAAACAACATCCTATGCTTGATTGAGCTACAGGGAGCCTACTTGTTCCTTCCGAATGTGCTTAATATCCGGAACTTCAGCTGCGCAATAGGTTGGCTCATTGTCAGTATTGTTTCTTCCAATGATGACGTATTTACTCATATGCTCTGAATGCATAAATTCACGAAATGACTTGAAGCCCAAAGAAGCAGATATTTTGTAAGGATCCTGGAAATTTACATTTATAATTAGCTAGAAGACAGCAGAAAGTCAACCTAAATAAAAAATATTTACCTTGCCAGAATCAGTGCTAAAAACAGCAATAAACTCCACTACATCAAAAAAAACAATTAAAAAACCTGTAATCTCGACTCAGTGATAGAAGATCCGCGTAGCCTTGAATAACACTGTGAAGAGTAGCAAAGACTTCCTTACAGAATTCCGATAATCTCGCGTCGTCGACTTGCTTTTCCGGTTTTACTTGCGGTACGGGAAGAAAAAAGCTTTCGGATAGCTCATCCAATCCAAAGCCAAGTTTCGCCGTAGTACCTTTATTGCTTTCCATTTTTGATGCTAATACTTTGGATTGATTTCCTGATATAAAAAATGAACTTTTTTATTTCCTAACAAGGGGAAGACGATTATTCGCTACTAGGTTGATAATTAGTTAGTATCCAGCCAGTACCTAAATTTATTCACCTAGTTTAACCTATTCAAATCAATTGTCCCTATTCAATCAAAACATGTTTCTCCTATTTTTAAGCCACAATAATGCTCGATATAACAGTAAAATATCGATTATAGACCCTCAATAAAAAAAATTCGAATTTTCATCAAAATTGTCATTTTTAAAGAAAAAGTGTTCGGAAAGTCTTCGGAAAGGGTGGTACTTTTTTCTAATACCAAAATACTTATTTCTAGTACCAAATACTTAAATCTAGTACCAAAATTTTCATTTTCTTGAACTTTTCTCTTTTTCTCCTCACTTTGTAGGTACACTTTTAATTTTTTTTAACTATCGTGTAGCCCTGAAGGCTGTACGAACTTTCGTAAGAAGACAATTTAGTAAGAGCGAATTTTCGTAAAAGCGAATTTTCGTAAGAAATTTTTTTCGTAAGAGCAGGGTTTCCAATAATGACAGTGACAGTGACACTGACAGTGACATCACTGACATGTCACTGTAAGTGTCACTGTCATTGTGACAAGTGTCACTGTCACTATCACAATGACAGTGACACTTACAGTGACATGTCAGTGATGTCACTGTCATTGTCACTGTCAGTGTCACTGTCACTGTCATTATTGGAAACCTGCGTAAGAGCGAATTTTCGTAAGAAACTTTTTTGTAACAGCGAATTTTCGTAAGAAAGTTTTTCGTAACAGCGAATTTTCGTAACAACCTTTTCGTAACGCGGTTTTCAGTAACATTAGTGATATGTTAAGTTGCTTTTTTTGCTTTTTGATCCTCCTTTGATGTTTCTTATAGCTTCTGTGATGTTTTGACCAAAAATAGTCAAGAAAAAATGAAACAGTCAGAGGGTGGAATCGAACCACTGGTGAAAAAATTCATTCCATCAACTTACCTACTGCAGGAGTACCGTAAAAACGCCTACGCAAAAACGCCTACAGTAAAAAGGCCTACAGCAAAAACGCCTACGCAAAAACGCCTACAGTAAAAAGGCCTACGCAAAAACGCCTACGCAAAAAGGCCTACGCTAAAAGGCCTATAGTAAAAAGGCCTACAACTGTTTCTAAACCTAATTTGATCTACAAATGTCCTGAAACGCATTAAATTGGATGTCTGTGTGACAAAGGATAAAACGGAAAAATGCCTCCTTTAGGCGAAAAAGTGCCCCCTTTTTGTGAAAAAGTGCCCCTTTTTTTCGTTTTAGTCAAAAAGGCGAAAAAGTGCCCCTTTTTGTGAAAAAGTGCCCCTTTTATGAAAAGTGCCCCTTTTGTGAAAAAGCGCTCTCTTTTGTAAAAAAGCACACCGTTTTGGGGCTCTAGGTAAATTCGCCCACAGTAAATTCGCCCACAGTAAATTCGCCCACGGTGAATTCGCCCACAGGTAAATTCGCCCACAGGTAAATTCGCCCACAGGTAAATTCGCCCACAAATTTGTCCCGACACGAAATTTTTGTTACTGCTTAGTCCACACTTTTGAAATTCATGCATTTTGAAAAATTTTGCGGGAATTTAAATTTTTTAGTCTGAATAAACCAAACCAAGTGGTCGTCCACTTGGCGCAATTTTTTACGTTTTTCATGTTCCAAAATCTGTTTTTTGGACCAACTCGGACATGCTGAAGATGGTTTGACAGTGGCAAAATGCCGTTTTCTCGGGTATTTTACGAGTTTTGGGCAATAATTTATTTCCTTAAAATAAATTATTTTCCAATACTCAAAAAATACCAGAGAAAACTAATTTCACTATTATCAAACCGCCTTCTGCATGTCCGAGTTAGTCCAGAAAACATGTTTGGAACATAAAAAATGCAAATTTTTTTGATCGAAGTGGACGACCACGACCTTGGTTTAGTTGGTACATGAGTTACCCAGTAAACCTTAAGTTGTATTATAGAAAAGATTAAAAACCTACAGGAAGCCTAGTTTTGGAGTAGTTTCGTATCCCGTAGGGTATCCAGGTGCATGGAGGTGGTAGAAACAGGAAAGTGGTTCTCAGGTGGTAGTACCAAGAAAGTGGTATCCAGGTGGTTATACAGTCGACGCTCGATATAACGACCCCCCCCCCCCCCGATATAACGTCCCGCTCGATATAACGTCCCAAAAAATCAAGAAACGCCGGAAGTGAGAGTCGCTCGCGGAAAGTGTAGTTACATTTGATCTCCAAATTTAGTCGCTCCAATCCGTTATTTGTTGAGATTATGGGAACGAATGCATCATACCATCCACGAAAACAATATCGGTCGAGCCATTGTTGCTTAAACTTTTCCACCGCTTCAAGCAGACGCTGTGCATTTGCATATTTTGCCACCCAGTGACTGACCAGAGCTACGCTTGCTGAGAATAATAGTTTAGTAGGATAAGCTATTTTCTACACATCTTGCTATACCTTCATCAAACTCCTCACCGCTCTGCGCTGCGCAAATGGTACGGAAATCCTCCTTCATTTGATGCTTTTGCTTCTCGAATAGCTTTGCCTTTGGGAGATAGCGCTCAAAATTTTTTGCAACATGAAACTTGCAAAGAGCATGTGTCATTTCTAGTCCCAAACCTCTCGAATAGCTGCAAAATAAAACTTTACTGCAATTGGCCTACAAAATTTACTTAAAAATACCAGATTCAATCGCCGTATCAGCGTCAGACATAATAAAAGCAGGCTTGTAAGGGGCATTAAGAGTGGAGCAGACTTGACGAACAGCTAGCAGAATTTCAGCGTAACACCACGTCGTCTCGCCCGAACACAGTGCTGTAAAGGAGCAGAAAAATTTCTTGTTTGCATCAGAAAACCCGACTGGCTGAAAAGGAGAAATAAAACATCAACTTAAAGATTGATTAAAACATCAAATAGAGCTTACAAAGTATGGAAAACCCTGATACAAAAGTTTGTAGGTAGCATCGATCTGTAAATGGTTGACCCGACTTTGTTCAATTTGCGCATTTGTCAATCGTTTAGTTGTCCACACTAATACCCAGTGCTTGCGATCATCGCTGACTTTGAACGACACCACATACGACTCGTCTAGATTTCCTGAAAGTAGGTTGATATTTTCCAAGTGCACAATGAAATTTTTATTTTTACCGGGCTGAGAAGAATTTTGAGAAGCGTAGTTTTTCAGATCAGAAAGCTTCATCTGTACCAGTTGACCAGCTTTCATAGATTCATATCGTACAAAATCGTTGATCTGCTTTGGCGAAGGGAGTTGGTGCTTTGAGCGATCCAGTGAGTTCTAGGCAATCAAACAGTAATAATAATTAATAACTAACACGCACAAACCTTCAGTCTCTTTTGCATTTGAGTGGCGGTAAGGGTAGGGCCTCCATATGATTCAAGCTCCCGAAGTTTTTCTTTCACTGGTGAGTCTAGCTTCCTCTCTTCAACTTTGGAATGGTCGCAATCTCCAGAAACTTGAATGCACACTATTTCGGAATTAGAAGGACGACGAAGTCGCATCTCTGCCTTGCAATCATAGCCGAAGTTGTACTTTTGGTTGTGACCACAGCGATATTTGGTGTTAATGCCTTTAGCAGATAGTTGGTTCTTATAGCTAAATTTCAGAATAAGGAAGAGAAATCTGAAACAAAACAAACGCTCTATCACTTACTATCGCCAAGTCTTCATCCAACTAGCATTCGTCGCCTTACACTCGAAGAATTCTCCTTCATTTTCACAACTTGCAACAGATTTCCAGTTTCGCGTCATCTGAACCGTTAAGTTTAACAAAAACAGCAAAAATTCTAACAAAAGGGGGCACTTTTTCACAGAAGGGGGCACTTTTTCATAAAAGGGGGCACTTTTTCACAAAAGGGGGCACTTTTTCATAAAAGGGGGCACTTTTTCACAAAAAGGGGGCACTTTTTCGCCTTTTTGACTAAAACGAAAAAAAGGGGGCACTTTTTCACAAAAAGGGAGCACTTTTTCGCCAAAAGGAGGCATTTTTCCGTATCGTCCTGTGACAAAAAGGCCTGAAAAGGCCTTCGCCATGTTTCGATTTAAAAAAATTATAACCTTCTGTATATATTCTATTTAAGTTCACGCTTCTATTGAAATTTCCATATTCTTTTCAGCGTTGGCATTCATTTGGGCAAAACTCATTTGAGCACCTCATTGGGGCGCCAATTTCAAAATGTCTAATTTCCTAACTCGAAACTGCGGTTTTTCCGATTTTATTAGTGTATTCGTCCCCGGACACGTCAACTCGGGCGGCGGTCAGTTGTCCCTCCTCAAATTGACCCTCGGTCAATCGCTCCTGTGGTAAATGAGAGGATTTTTTTTCATTCAAAAGAAATTTTATTCCGATTTGGTTGGAACGTCACAGTGTTTCAATGGAGGTGGTAAATTCCTCACGGTGAATTCACCGTCCAGTAATTTCCCCTGTGGTAAATTGGCCTTTCCAAAATTGTGAGGTTACATGTTTCAATCCAAGTGACAGCAGACATTATTTTTTCTCAAATAACAGTAATACATTAGTATTGAAAACTATGTTAGACGTGCTGTGACATAACTGGGAATCGAACCCGCGACCAGCTTTCACCGATTTCTGCTACTTGGGCAGTGGTCAGTTAAATCCGCGGCTAATTAGCTCCGTATTTTTTAAGCCAATAATATTGCTATATTTTTGTCTAACTATCCTTGTTTTTCAAATGATTTTCTATGAACCAACCTCAGAAAATTGGAATTCTATTTGTTTCAGGACTGAAAAAATGTAGATAATTTTATAGGCGTTTTTACTGTAGGCCTTTTTACTGTAGGCCTTTTTGCGTAGGCGTTTTTGTGTAGGCCTTTTTGCGTAGGTTTTTTTACTGTAGTCGTTTTTGCGTAGGCGTTTTTACTGGACACCCTACTGCACCGTACATGCCACTAATGGGAAATAGCTATGTGTAGTATATAATATATGAATTCTAGCTCGGAGTTTTTCACCATGCTTTTGGGTATTTGTGCTGGTCTCCTAATGGATGAAAAATCCGGGGGTCAGCTAATTATCAAAATTTTCAGTCATATGACCTATGCTTACCAACTTTTGTGCTCATACAGTTAATAGTCATATAATAAACTGTTCGAAGTGTCAAACAGTGACAGAAAGGCCAAAACAAATGGATCAGATGAAATCCTGAATTAGAAAAATTGAATAAGAGTGAAAAAAATTTCGATTATTTCCTCTTACGAAAGAAATTCGTTACGAAAATTCGCTGTTACGAAAAAGTTTCTTACGAAAATTCGCTGTTACGAAAAATTTTCTTACGAATTTTCGCTGTTACGAAACTGTTTCTTACGAAACTTCGCTCTTACGAAATTGTCTTGTTACGAAAGTTCGTACAGCCGCCCTGAATCTCAGCTACTCAACAAGATATATTTTTTCAGTAAAAAAATTAAAAAAGTTGGAGATTTAGGGGTCTGAATTAGGGTTCTGCCGGTTCGGTGAACCGAACCGGAACTATTTTGGCCAAATAAACCGGAACCGAAAACCGGGTACGAAAAAATTCGGTTAACCGGAAACCGGGTAAAGCAAAATTTCGGTTAATTTACGACAAAAAATAAACCGAAAACCGGGTACAAGCCGGTTAACCGACCGGAAAAAACTGAAAACCCGTAACCGAAAACCGGGTGCACGAAAAACCCGGCTAACCGATAACCGGGTAGGGCCAAATTAACCGAAACCGTACAACCCTAGTCTGAATAGAGGAACTTGGTCAAAAAAGTTACTTCATACAAAGCTCAAAATCTTTATATCTTTGAAATCTTTTACAGGAAATTTAAGTCTAGTTAGAAAGCCGAGATTCCGGGCTACACGTTCATGTGTCAAGGAAAAAATCTCTAACTTTACAAAGAGTTTTTCTATGCATGTTAAATTGTGGTGCTAGAAAAAAGTATTTTGGTACTAGATTTCAGTATTACCCTTCGGAAAGTCCATTGAGATCAAATCAAAATAAATTTTATGAGCTAAGAATAGCAATTATGAATACCGTATTTCCTCTAATTGCCGCCCGGGCGGCAATTAGAAGCATGCAATTTTTTCAAATATCAAGTGGTTCAAAACTCGTGTTTTTATTTACTGTTTGAGCTGTGTAAAAAGTGCCTGTTAGATTTTTGAAATCCCTCGCAGGCACTTTTTAGACAGCTCGAACAGTAAATGAAAACAGGATTTTCAGACCACTTGAAGTTAGGGGGGGCGGCAATTAGAGGGGGGGGGCGGCAATTAGAAGAAATACGGTACATAATTCCAAAATTTTGCACCACGTACTTACTTTTTTAGATATCTCAGCTCATAAAATTTATTTTGATTTGATCTCAACGGATTCAGAAAAAGGGCCTCAGAACAAGATTTTGGGATGAGGGATGACTTTTTGAAAACTTTTTCTTCAAATTTTGAAAAAAAAAAATATTGAGGGTTGCTAATCCGATAGTCGTTCGATATATCATACGCTCAATATAACGTACCCATTTTGGCGTAGAGGCGTTAGGGCCTTTTTCCACTTTTTGGCGTTCTGCCCTATGTTATATTTTAGCCACTTAGGCCTTATTTTTTTAACTTAGGCTTAGGCTCAGGGTAGGCCAGCGCACGTTAGCCGGGACTAAAAAATGTCTTAAGAACTACAAAATGGCTTTAAAATAAAGCCTATGTGGCTAAAGTATAACATAGGGCAGAACGCCAAAAAGTGGAAAAAAGGGCCTAAAGGCTACGACCCCCCATTTTCAGGCTCACTTTCAATATACCGTATTTTCTCTATTAATGAACCCCTCTCTAATAATGAACCCCCCTCGATTTTTTGACTAGGATTTCAGAGTTAGGGCCATTTTTGATTTACAATTTCAACATTTTTGGAGGGTTGAAAAATAATGAACCCGGGTTCATTAATAGAGAAATACGGTAATGGTTGTAGTTGACGCATGATACAACATACAGCTGAGCTGGGTTCTCGAGGTGTATGCTGTATCGAGGGTCGACTATATCCAGGGCTCCGAATCGTCTTTTTAAAAATATTTGTCCTTTTTTTGGGACTCCAAATCTTTTTTTATTTTTGGAAATTTAGTCAAAATCTTTTTTTTTTCGCTATAAAATGGCAACAAGCGCTGGATAAAATGTCCCTTTTACTTCAAAAATAGTCAAAATGACCTTTTTTACCCAATTGTTTTTTTTTTAATTTTTCATTCGGAGCCCTGACTATATCGGATAATTTGCTTTTTTTGCAAAGTATGCGATTATTTGTTCTTCTGCATCACCATGCGATCAAGAAATTAGTGTAAAATACTTAATAGACGTTTTTATTTTTTCCCCACTCTGAAACATTATCTATTTTCAATAACATACAGTCGACTCTCGTTTATCTGACACCAGATAATCAGGTGTCAGTTGATGATTATTTGTTCAAAAGCTATTCAGATTTATATCGTAAAAAAGAAAGTTCGTTTCAAAAGTTCGTTCCCGCCTTGGGTCCGACACTTTTTTTAGCTCTACATACATACTTCTTTAGCTGTATTTTCAAAGTCTTCTGCCAAATGTGATTCGCCAGTCTAGTCCGAAATATCGCAAGGATTCTGATTTCGCCGATCGTTTTTCCAACATCTTTTCATGTTGCCGTAAAGACCCACGCCTCTCGGTTATCTGAAACCCTTTTTAAAAAATCAGGTGTCAGATAACCGAGAGGCGCGGGTCTTTATGGCAACATGAAAAGATTTTGGAAAAACGATCGGCGAAATCAGAATCCTTGCGATATTTCGGACTAGACTGGCGAATCACATTTGGCAGAAGACTTCGAAAATAGAGCTGAAAAAGTGTCGGACCCAAGGCGGGAACGAACTTTTGGGTGTGTCAGATAAACGAGAGTCGACTGTATGTGTTCAAAAGCCTTGTAAAAACATTGCGAAAGTTGATGACTATTCGTTCAAAAGCTATTCAAATTTTTATCGTAAAAAAGATTTGTTTTTCCAGTGGACAACCTCCAATGTATACAAAATATCCCCATATGCCTATCAAATTTCCAGAAATCACAGATTATCTGTAGTGTGACTGCTTGGCAGACGTTCATCACTCTCTTTTTTATAAACACTTAGCCTATAAAAATATTTTTTCATTGATTTTTTGCAGGCTGTTGTTCCCCATAAGGTGCTTCCTCGAAAACTTTCAGATGTTTCTTGGAAAGCGTATTTTGTTTGCACTGCTCTTGGGCATCTCCTTCTGCTATTCTCAACCATCTTCCCCACTTTAGCTGCCCGCATTTCGACGACGGGTCTAGAATTCTTCAGCTCTATTGGACACAAAATTGTGAGTGGAATTATTTTAAATAAATCTTTAGTCTTAATTTTAAAATCAGGTTTTTTTTTAACTTTTTGGAAAATGTATGTATTTTATAGGATTGTGGAAATTCTTGGTATATTGAAGAATCTAAAAAAATATTCAAAAAACATATCCAGTTATGATGCAATAAGAGTTGGGCGCTCATTCAAAAAGTGACAATTTTGATTTTTCACCATCAACTTTTTGGTTTTATTGAAAAAAGTTGGTGCATTTTTACTTGGGTCCTCCTGTAGTTTTTAGCCTGGGCTCTGATGTCGCAAAGCGCCCAAAGAAACATTTCGGGTGAAAAATCAGTAAAGTGGCTTAAAATCAATCAAAAAGTGCTGATTTTCACGCTTTATTTGATTTTTAGACACAAAAAATTAAAAATAACAATCGCTAAAATAGTGCTAAATTTTATTCCTACGGCTTCATTTTATATCAATATATTTGCTTTACAATTAAAAAATACAAAATTAAACATCTTAATGATGATTTATGCAGGTGGACCATGAGTTCCCCAAAACTGAATTCCCGCCTATTTCGCTGCCCATAGATGGAGGGCCAGGCAGTGGGAGTGTGGATGTTTTCGACCTACACATACCCAAGTTTCAATCGCCACATTTCAACTTCAAACTGGCACCTCCAAACGGCATTTTCTTCCGCTCTCAAGATGGGGCTGTCAAAGTTAGGGGCAAATGGAAGGCCACTTATGATTGGATCACTACAGTAAATCTTTTGCAACTACAGTAATTGAGTGTAATTGAATTTGTTTAGTTTCACATCAGTGGCTGGTTGGAAATGATAGCAACTGACATACGTGCTGAGCTCACCCTTGGACTTCATGGCAAGGGAGTCAAGCCGCAAGTGGATGTTTTCAATTGCAAGGCCGAGATTGAGCAGGTGGAGGTGCAAATCGGTGGAGGGGTTATCCCTGGCTGGTAAATTTGTTCAGAGGTGACTTGAGTGCAGCTGTCAAACAAGCTATTCATGAACAGGTACGCACTGATAAGAGAGATTTGAAAATAAAAAATTCGTTTTTTAAACAAACTTTCAATATTGATGTTGCTGATGGAATTGTAAATTCTGCGCATATTCATCTAACATTGCAACACCGGGTCGTCAACAAAATATGGCTTAGCGCCCGATGCAATAATTCTTGCATTTCAAGTTTGCGGGTACCAGGCATAGCAGACATTTGAATTTCCAAATTAAATTTTGAAATCATCGCCAATAAGAAAAGCAAACGTGAAAAACGAGAGCGAAAAGGCCGGAAAGTCACGATAAATCAAAGCAGACGACTAAAAACGATTTCAAAAATTAATTTAGAAATTCAAATCTCTGGCGTGCCTGGTACTCGGGCGTTCGACATGCAAGAATTCGGCCAGCGATAGAGTGCGACAATTTAGATTACGACAATTCAAATTGCGACAAAATTTAAATTGAGCCAAAATTAAATTGGGGAAAAAATTACTATTTTAATCACGAATCTTATTTGTAAATTTTGTCTCAGCTTGATTTGTCGCAATTAGAATTGTCGCAATGTGATTTTGTCGCAATCTCAATTGTCGCAATTTGAATTTGTCGGAGTTCAAATTGTCGCAATTTGAAATGTCGCAAGCTATCGCTGGTCAAGAATTCTTGCATCGGGAGCTAGCATGCGCCTTTAAAAATCGACACTTAAAAGAGACATATTAGATACATTTTGTCACTTTGGAAAAACAATTAGAGAAACTAGGTTAGATCCCGAATTCGGGATCTCAATCCGCATGTGTACAGATAACAATAAAAAAATTTAATTTTGTAGTTCTGCCTGACCACCCGGACACTCATCCTTGATGACTTGAACAAAGCATTGATGTCTTTACCCACTACAGTGCCCGTTGCGAGACCTGTTTTCTTGGACTATGCCTACACAAATGATACAGTTGTTAGCAAGTAAGCTAACCCCAAAACTCCTTGACCATATACCCCATACCATTTTCAGCAGCTACATCCAAGCCTCTGCCTACATAGATGTAGTGCTCAACAATGCTAGTTGCCATTTGCCAGTGGTGCCCCTGGAAAATTTGTCAGCTCCTGAGTCTGAAAACTACATGGTCAGCTTCTGGATGTCCGAGACCATATTCAACTGTTTGCTGGAGAGTGTGCACAACACTGGTCTTCTAAAATTTGTGGTCGATAAGGACTTCGACAACCAAAAATTTGCCCCTTATTTGAGCACTAGGTTGAAATAATTTTTAATTTTTTTGTTAACTTTGTATTTAAGTTGTTCCTTTTACAAAGTGTGTATGGGCAAGTTTTTCCCGAAACTGAAAAAAGATTACCCAAGCAACATGTGGACCTTGTGTTTCACTCAGCAAAACCAGCTACAGCCAGTGTTGATGAACATGGAGTGCTAGTAAATGCCCACTTCTATGTGGACTTCTTCATCTCACCATGGCAGCAGCACTCTTCCAAGATATTGGCTAGATTAGGTAGGAAAAATTATTTTCATTTTGCAAATACCGTGTTTCCGTCCAATTCTTAGATAGAATATGGTAATGAAATTAAAAACTTTAAAGGACCATGATCTTTGCACGCAGCGGCATGTGCAAAATTGAGATTGGCGGGGGGAGGGCAGTCTTCTTTTTTTTTGTCAAGACAAGCAACAAGAAAAGACCTTTTAGCAATAGATAAGATCCCAATTTTCACCCTTTTAAAGGGGCATGGCCACCTGTTACAAATTTTGTCCCGCCAATTCAAAAAAAATTGCTTAATCAATGAACTTCTGAACGGCGTTTTCAACTTGGTTATTTTACAAAACTATACCTAAAATAAAATTCTAGGCCTTGTTTTGTTAGAAACCAAGTTGAAAAATCCGAACACAAGTTCAATGATTCGGAAATTTTTTGAATGGGCGGGGACAAATTCAAAAACAGGTGACCATGCCCCTTTAAGTTATTTTTTTAACAAAAGGTCTATTAAAGTATGTCTCTATTCTTACAGTTTATTCTTATACTGGTTAGAAAAATGGCAAAGATAAATTTCTAACAAAAAAGGTATGGCTGCATATAAAAATAGATGTATAGACTTTTAAATCCGCCTCAAGATTTAAAAAACCCTACGAAATTGCCTTTTTAGGATCCCCTTGACTACCTGAAATATTGCTATCAAACTAACTGAGACTAATTTGCAGCCATGGATTCCAACTCCACCGTAATGCCTATGATATTTGACAGCAAAATTGGTGGGAAGCTGAACAACACTGAAGTTGAGTTTACCCAAGTATTTTCCACCTTTGGGGACTTCAGTGACAGGTGAAAACTATTTTAGCAGTTTTTATATTAAAACACTGACCTCACTTCAGATTCCTGAGATTTTTCTCTACTATTTTGAAGCCACTAATAAGTGTAGGTGTGGAAACAACTCTTCGACATGGCATCCCCATACCTCTGGTCGAGAACATCCAGTTGGGCAACCACACACAAGTGACCTCATTTGATGGAAAGATCAGGGTTGACACTGACCTGCTCTATGTAGTTAATTCCACTAACAAACGAGCTCTGAATTTCGACGCTCGTTTAATGAATTTTTAGACGAGTAAAATGTAATTGTGTATTATTGTACTTCATATGACTACAGATAAATTGAAATGTTTAAACGGAGATTCCGCTAGGGGATCAAGGCACAAACGGTGAAAATAAAACAAAAAATACAGTGAAAATTCTAGAGCATTACAAAAAAGATGGAACGAAAAAATGACACGTTCTATCATAAAATCGTCATGTTTTCTTTCTTTTAGTCAAGAACTAGAAAATTAAACACTGTTTTCCAAAGTGATAACACCATCATGTGTCCCGTGTTTCCAGTTCTAACAAGGTATTATTTGTTACGACATCTGTACAAAATGTAGGAGACGCAAAAAACTTGAAGTATCTGTAATTTTTTTGTATCTTTCACATTTTGTCCAGGTGTTGCAATATATCATATATCGCTAGAAACTAGAACCGCAGGGCTACTTGATAGTGTTATCCCTTTGGAAAAAAGTGGACAAATTTTTTTAAAAGAAAAAAAACATTGTACTTTTTTCTTTCAAAAACATGGCATTTTTAAGCCAGAACGTGGCACTTTTACGCATTGTCCATATAAAAAACGGGGTATCGACGTTATGTACCTTTTGTCCCATTCCGAAACTACCCTGTGCTCTAACTACTTAGGTCTTAAGCTTAGGGAGTAGGCCAGCGTATGTTAGGACGGACTAATAAATGCCTTACGCATTTTTTCGGGATAATCTCGGACTGGGACTAATATTCGAGTACTTTCTTATTAGGTAAAAATTGGCTAGGTTAAAACCGCCAAATTTCTGGGTCACCTTGTATGACACTGAACTTCTGCGGCTAAAATAGACTTCTATTATAATCAATTTTTTTGCTTTATTAATCTTAAAAAAAACAGCCGACATTTAAAATCAAACAGAATAACATCATCATAATAAAAAAAAATGGGTACTCATGTTCATGTTTTGAATTTGCCTTGTTAGTGGAGAAGGTATTGAGCGATGTCTTGAAGGCAGATGAAGCTCCCTTGCCTTCTTCTAATTCCTTGGGGCTCTTAGCTTTAATAGTAAGATGTTTAGCCAGCTCACGGGCTCTTTCAATAAAAACAAAAAGGATACATGACACCATAACCAAGATCATGGAACGAAACACTGATAAAGCCAGTTTTTGACGGATCTCTGCAATGAACAAACTTTTTGGACAAAAATTTTAATTTTTTTATTCACCTCCCACAAGATCTTCCGTCAACTCAGATACACCACTGGGAATAAAGAAAGAAAACATCTGGTTGGTCTCCAATCTCAATCGGAAGCTGTCGTGCGACTCTAGAAGAGTGGGCAAACCAAAGTATAGAACGTTGAGCAACACTCGAAGAACAATTCCTATTCCCTGCAAGCAGTCATAGTGAGTTAAGGCTATGCAGTCGATATAACTGTACCCCCAAAAAAGTCTGGCTGGTCCCGAATATTCAAAGAATATTTTGCCAATCGTCTTTCGAAAAACCAAAAACATTACCTCTAAAAAAGCAATACCCTAATTTAACGGTACTCTTTTTCAAAAAGAGCAGCTTTTTAGAAGATTTTTGGGGTTTTTTTAAAAATAAAATGTAGAAAATTAGGGTGGGAGCAAACTTTTCGGAGGAATTGTGAAATCGGGGTAAAGTGGTTATGGCTTCAACTAAAGTGGATATGGCTAAAGGTTTAGTTATCGATCGTTATCAGTCGTTCCGTTTTTTATTTTTATTATTTTAAACTGTTTTTCTTAACATGTTTTTCTTAATTTAAGCGTTACCTTTTCCAAATTTTCGTAAGCGCATAGAGCTTAAAATTTCAGCTGTCTAACCCCATGGGCACAAAAAGGTGGTCAATTTCGATTCGAGGTCAAGCCAGGGAGATGCCAGTGAGATTTATATCAAGGTCAAGTCCCCCGCAAGTTAAGTATCCTTGGAGGCTAACATGCAAGGATATTGGCCAATAGGGTCAAAATTTTCAATAATTTGCAAATAATAAATTAACCGAGAGAATATAACCAACAAGAGATCTCTTAAGTTAAATTATATACGAAACGAACTCACAATGACCAGCATGCTGAGCACATACCACATCGAAGTTTTTCTTTTCAGTCGAAAAATTAAAATGTAGGAGACAATTTCGAGTACTTGTAAAATTCCACCAAATGTCCCATTTGCATTAAAAACAAAATCGAAGAAAAGGTCAAGAATGGAGAGCGCAATTCCGGCAACAGCCACTAGTTCCAAGTAATTCTGAAAAAAATTAATTCAAAAGTTTAACTTTTAAGAAAAACAGATAACTATTTACTGACCACGACAGGAAAACCCACATAAGTCGCTTGGATTCGATGAATTCCCCTTCCAAATCAACGACGGGAAACATTTTGTAGGGAGATACAAGTAAAGATAGTGAATATACGACATAGTGACAGACCTAATCTAACCATAACCAGAATATTTGCTTATCTTATCTCGAAAAAGATATAGAACTTGAAGATATGCTTAAAGATATATAACGCCTTTTTTAAGACTCCATTGAGTATGGCCTTCTCATTAGTGAAGTGAAGACAACGAGTACGACACCGGCTCGCACCGATGTCGGTGTGGAAAAATATGGTAAAATATCAATTAGCGACCCTTTATGATTTTTTTGCGAATTTTGATCAAAAATCGTCAATTTTCAAGGCAAAAGTTTTGGAAAGTCTTTCTTGTAACCAAAATCTTGTCCTGAATCCTAATCCGTTGAGATCAGATCAAAATAACTTTCATGAGCTGAGTTATAGCTATTTCGAGTAAATAAGGCAGAAATTGTGCACCACATACCGTATATTCTCTATTAGAAGGCCCGGGCCTTCTATTTTTCAACCCTAAAAAAGTCGGAAAAAAATATTTCGATTTTGAGATTTTTGAATGCTCAACTAAAATTTTAAAAGTAGAATCAGGTGAGCTCGTGCTAACTAAGAAAACGCGAAAAACAGATTTGCGAATTTCTTTTTCTAGGCTGATATATAGGTCCTCAAGGGGGGCCTTCTAATCGAGAATATACGGTACCTACTTTGGTGGATATCTCAGACCATAAAATTTATTTTGATCTAATCTCAAGAGATTTGGATTCAAGACAAGATTTTGGTAATTAGGAAGACTTGGCATAGGGGCGTTTAGGCAATTTTTGGACATTTTTTTATCAAATGATTAGATAAGATGAGCTTTTTTGACGTTCTGTCTTTTAGGACTTTTTACGCCCTTTTCCAACCACTCAGGCCTTAGGCTTAGCCATTAGGCTTAGGCGTAGGCCAGCGCACGTTAGGACGGGCTCAAATGTGCTCTCAAAACCACAGAAACCCCTAAAAAACAGAATGCCAAAAAGGCTTATCTTATCTAATCATTTGATAAAAAATGTCCGAAAATTGCCTAAACGCCTACGCGCCCTTCCTTGCTGATTCACTGTTCCTGAGGCTTACCAGTTCCTCCGAGATGCTGCATGGCATAGAGATAGCCAGCGAGAAATTCTGCACAAAAATAAATTCAGAAAAACCGTCAAGCAAAACTCTTACCACTCATATGCCAAGACACCAGAGCACTTTGGAGAGCATTGTTACTGTCACTGGGAGAAGTCAGCAGGAGTCGATCAGCTAGCAGGTCCTCCAGAGAAGGAATCGAAAGATCAAGACAAGACACTTCGGCTCTATATGTGTTCGTGGAACTCCCAAAAAATTTTGCCTTGGTCCCCCTGTTGTTTTTTTTTCGTAATTTTTTGAAATTTGTGCCTTGGTCCCCCCTGTTGATTTGTTTTGATATTTTTTTCAAAAGTCTTAAAAAGTATCAAACAGCCAAAAACCTTTTTTTAAAGTATGTGAGCCCTTGTCCATTTACTACGGTGGACAGAAAGGTGAACTTCCATTGAATTAAGGGTCGGCCGAAGGCCGGCCAGGTAAAAAACCCTTTAAGGAATTTTTCTCTTTAATGATTTTTTACCTGGCCGGCCTTCGGCCGACCCCTAATTCAATGGAAGTTCACCTTTCTGTCCACCGTAGTAAATGGACAAGGGCTCACATACTTTAAAAAAGGTTTTTGGCTGTTTGATACTTTTTAAGACTTTTGAAAAAAAATATCAAAACAAATCAACAGGGGGACCAAGGCACAAATTTCAAAAAATTACGAAAAAAAAACAACAGGGGGGACCAAGGCAAAATTTTTTTGGGAGTTCCACGAACACATATAGAGCCGACACTTCAGCAAGCTGCAGACCCAGTGAATACCTGAAAGACGAACAGATTATGCTGTGTTAGCATCAATCAGATAACGCTGTGTTAGCATGGAGACACTAGAAGCTGTTGAGGTTCTACCTAACTCCGGATTATCAATCACACTGAAAACAGACCTGTTTGAGCATCCATCCATAAAATTGTTCCCAAACCATACGCAACTCAACTTTGAGCTCCTCGCAGAATAGCCTCCACGCTTCCTTGTTCTCGCCTTTCAAGTCGGCTGCAGTTATCTAGAAAAAAAGAACTGATTAAAAGATTCGTGGACACAAGGATACAAATATTTTCAACGTTCATCGTAGGGAAGACTTCGCGGAACTTGGCATAAACGGAACTTGGCATGCCTAATGACCACGCTAGTAGACTCTTCTTGATTGGCTTGAGAAGACTGCTCCATCTAGCAGCTATCGCTTGCTTGCGCTTGGCTGAAAGGATTGCTTTGGCTTCGGCATCATCTTGAGCTTGTTTTGACTGCTCTTCTTTCCGTTCGGCCAGTTTCGCTAAAACAAAAAACTTATAAGCACTACCAAAGAGTAAAGTAAAACAGCTTACAAAGACGTATTCTGGTCGCTTCCTTTGCTCGGGAACTAGCTATTTTCTTTGAGATTTTTCTTGCTCTCTTCGCTTCCACAGCAGCCATTGTTGCTTCCACAGTTCTCAGAGTGACAGGTTGCTTTGTTGTTAGCTCCTTTCGTACCACAGTAGCACGTCTCGTCTGCACCATTGAATCACCTGAAAATACAAAAAATGTTGGACAACATAAACGACGGAAAAAGTGCAAAATCACGGAGTTTTACGTACAACTTATATACCAAAATGTAGCTCATACATTAAACTACTCGAAAAGTTGAGCCGAATTTTGTGAAGATGTTATTTTAGAAACTAGAGACTACTTGGAGCAAACAACTGGCATTTTTCCGAGTAAAAATAGGGGTTTTTGCGTTTCCCATCTAACTTTTGTATAAGACACCCGAAATTTGTATTTTTTGTATACGTCCTTGGTACCAAAATGCAGCTAATTCACTTCTCTATCAGGTATAAGTCTTGCTTTAGCAATGTATTGTCAAAAAAAACATCGCTAATATCAATCAAGTCAAACAAATCGAACCGAAATTTCGAAAATATTCATGAAAATCTCTTCTAGTATTGAAATTAGTTAAGTTTATGGGGCAAGTGATAGCTTGTTCGAAAGCGCTGAATGTGGTGAGTTTTTTGACAATAAACTTACATGAGGTACAGCGAAAAAAGTAAAACCAGAAGTGCTGGATAAAATCAACTAAAAAACAGCGGTTTTTCAAAATTTTGATTTGGCGCCAAATTTCGCTAATGCACTAGAATGCAGTTTTTGAGGGGCCGTGAAAGGGAGCAGGAACTTTTTATACGCATCGTCTAGGCCACAGGTTCAACTGCCACTGGTTGCATGTCTTATTTTTTCATCTCCTCCTTATTTTTTTATTTATAAGTTTTGTGTCTGAATGATCCTCACACCCTTGGCTGTCCAACGAAATAATCAGCGAAGGGTTACACACATACCGGAGACTATTTATAGTTTAATATAGGCTAAATACCTGAAAATCGATCGCTTGTTGGGGCTTTCTTTGACTGGGCTGGTTAATATTGGCTGAATTTTCCTACAAGTCACACGTTTCATACGCTTAAATGTAGCCAAGATTTTAGGCTTTTGTTTGAACTATCATACAGAGAAAAGATGACAGAGAAAAAGATGACGAAAAAGATGAATTACGTACAAATTCAAGAGACATTCAATTATACCCGATTTCATTCCAATACCCAATTCCAAAATACACAATTCTGTCACTCACATGAAATCATAAAATTAGGGCATTTGCTGACAGTAAAGAAGTGTTCAAAATATTCGAAATCCATTCGCATTACATTGCTCAATGGTTTCTGGACCAATAAAAAGATAGTTATAATAAACAGATCAACCCGGGAGATTTGAACACTCATTCCTTACTGAAGAGCGATTCCCCGCTAGTTTCAGGCCGAGCCAGAGGCTCAGACACCAAAATTTGAGCCAATCACTCCATTGAGCGCATGGCGCAGGAAGGCGTGAACCGAGCGCTGAAAAAAGGAACAAAAGAGAGAAGATACCTAAGGCCAGAGCGAAGGATGACAGCATCAACAGAGAAGAGAGCCATGCACCGGCTTATCGGCATGGTTGGCAAAGACTACCTAGACTTCTGCCTTTATCAAAGGTTGCTGGTTTATAAGTGCCTCAACGCTTAGAGAATTAAGGCTCAAATTGAATTGCAGCGGTAAAACTGTGAATTTCAACGGTATTTTTAAATTTGGCATAAAACAATGAAATTCAACGGTAAATTTGTGAAATTCAGCGGTAAATTTATTGTAAAGTCATTTTCACAGTTCGTTGCCTCATAGAAATGACACCAAGGGTGAATAGTTGGCACAAAGCATAAACGTTGTTTCAGATGAAATCCTCATATTAATTATTAGCAAGCAAAATACACATTCCTGTCTCACAACACTGCCTTTATTCAGAAACAACAATAACAAGAGAAACATTTAAACCTGACAACAAATTTTTAGGCTCTTTCTAGGGCGTGACCAATAATTCTTTTCCTCCCTTACTTCTGCCTTCCTTTGCCATCCATGCCTTAGAAGCGACGGAAAGATCCATCAAGTAACGAATGCGCATGCCAGCCTTGCAGTTGAATTTCTTCGCTCGGTTCCTTGCAGAATGATCACATCGGTATATTTGGTCAGTGAACTTGTTAGAGCTGTTATCAGAATCGCTGAAACAAAAATTATTAACAAGATCAAAGACACAACGGCTTAATCATACTATGTCCAGGATCCTCCATTCTCAGCCATCCACACATCTGCGTCTTCCTTACTAGAGCACTCCTTCACAGTCGTCCATTCGCGGGCCGCTCCTCGCCTCTTCCTTTGTCCGACTTGAGATTGCATCTAAAATAGTGCTAAAGTTGTTTCTGCCTGAACAATTCACAACATTAATACACAAATAAAGCAACGGACTGTGAAGTTGACTTTACGATAAATTTACCGCTAAATTTCACAAATTTACCGTTGTATTTCATTGTTTTATGGCAAATTTGAAAATACCGTTGAAAAAAATTAATTTGCCGTTGAAATTCACAGTTTTACCGCTGCAATTCACTTACAGCCGAGAACTAATACCCTTTGGTACTTACCGTATTTACTCTAATAGAGCCAGAGCCTCTAATAAAGCCAGAGTCTAGAGGTCGATTGAAAAATAAAGCCAGAACCTCTAATGGAGCCAGACCCAAAGAGTGATTTTACCTACACCTTAATTTTTTTTACGAAAAATTCGCTAAATAAATTAGCATCTTTGTTTAAATTTGCGCTTTCTGTTTTGTGGGAATGAATTCAATTCATTGTCACACTTCAGCTGTTGTGATCATTATGTACTTGTTTGATAAAATAACTTTTTGTTCTAGCTGCATAATGGACGATATAGACGAAGCAAGTCTCGTGGATCTTTCGGAAGTCGATGAAGCAAGGTCTGCAAGGAAGCGGAAAGCATACTCAACTGAATTCAAGCTGAAGGTGATCAAGCACGCGAAAGACAGTAAATCAAAGAACTCCGCTAGAAAGAAGTTCGGAATCGACTGGAGAACAGTAAATGACTGGGTCAAAAGCGAGGACAAGTTGAAGCTACAAATGTATTTATATCTTTGTTCTATTTTATCAAGTGTTGTAATGTTTCTAGTGAATCATCGCCAACTGGAAAGGCAAAAAGCGACTTGCTGGCGGCGGAAGAAAACTCACATTCGAGGATCTGGACAATCAACTCGCTCATTGGATCCGGCAACATCGACTGCAGAAGCATCGGATATCAAGAAGGATGATTCAGCAGCAAGGCGAAAGGATTTTCAATGCGGAGCTTGATGATGGGCGATTCAGAGTTTGTCATTTCTTCTATCAGAAAGTGTTTATGTCTTTTAGGCTAGCAATGGTTGGTTACAGGAGTGACAGAAGTGAACACGATCTTATCCATTGCTTTAAAGAACACGGACAGGTGCCTGAGGGACGATTGATGCTTCAGGAAGCTCGAGCGTGGCCAGATGTCTATCGGGATCAGGATGATGAAATCGATGGCGAGCAAGATGAAGAAAACGGCTACTTGAGCGATGATTCTTTGAATTCCGAATTTGATGGTTGAATGTTGTATTTTTGTTCTTTTGATTGTTGACGATTTATTGCTTGATGTTACGTTACAAATAAAATTTTGATTGTAATTTGTTGGGATTCAAATATAAAGCCAGAGCCTCTAATAGAGCCAGAACCTCTAATAGAGCCAGAGTCTGAACGCCGATTGGAAAATAAAGCCAGATCTGCTCTATTAGAGTAAATACGGTATTGGCTCTCAAATAAGTGGCCCTGTTTTGTCCCTTTCCTTCTCAATTCAGCCTTTTCCCCTTTGAATAACTTTTCCGGTCTATGCATGGCAAAATTTTGCATGAAAATGGTTTTTGAGCAGTTATGAAAAAGTAATTTTCGGGGTCATTGGGTGGTTGTGATACGTTGGCGAGTTTAGCGTTGGCAAGTTTTCGTTGGCGAGTTTTTGGTTGGCGAGATTGGCCGTTGGCAGTTTTGCGTTGGCGAGTTTTGCTGTTGCCAGTTTTCGCTGTTGACGAGTTTTTGGTTGGCGAGTTTTGCCGTTGGCCAGATTCGCCGTTGGCAAGATTCGACGTTGGCGAGTTTTTTGGCGTTGGCGAGTTATGGCGTTGGCGAGTCTTCTGCGTTGGCGAGACGGTTGCGCCCCTAATATGTGCTATAGTATGCCCTATCCAGAATCGTATCTTGAATATGGTTTGATAATACCAAAATTTGCAGGAACCTTAGCTTTGTAAAGTTTCATGTCTCGTAGGCTATCCAGTCTGTGCAGAGATACAGTCGACTCTCTCTATAATGGACTCAAAGAGACCGGACTCAGCCGTTCGTTATGGAAAGCGTCCATTATCGAAGAGGTCCGTTATGGAGAGAATCGACTGTAGCACTATCAAGGTAATAGTACTCAGGTTGTTGTGCCTAGGTAGAGGTACTTAGGTAGAAGTACGAAAGTATTGGTACTTAGTGGTACCAAATGTAAATTTTTCGGGACAGTTAGGTGGATATCCTCTTCAGGGTACCCAACCCGAAGTTGGAATTTTTTATGATAAAACCAAATTCCCAAGCCGATTTTAAGTATGAAGGTATAGCTTATTTTCAAGTTTTACTTATTTTTCATTTTAGGCAATCCAAGTGGATATCCACCTAACCCATGGTGCACTCCCCGGGTTTTTGGATGGCGAAAAATTGCAATTTAGTCCTATCAAACTCAATTCCCCACACGATTTTGCGTTAGAATAAATGATTTGTTTTTGATTGAACTGAAAAATGTACTTTTAGGTCATCTAGCTAGATATCCACCTGAACCTGTGCTACTTACCCTAGGTTTTAGAGTTTGAGTTGTTAAAATCACAGTTTTGGTATTGTCAAACCATTTTCCTCGTTAAATTTTGGCTAAGAAACTATGTTTTTCAATCCCATATAAAACAACTATACAGGTCGGCCACCTTAAAAAATTGAATTACGTAACGCATTTCCCGGTCGGTTTCCGATTTTTGGGTGGCAAGCCCTCGGGAACCTCCTCAACAATGCCGGCTGTGATAAAGGGAAACAACACAAAGCTCCTAGGTAGCTTAACCACTGCCATCGATTTTCCTGGGGAAATCGATCTGGCAAGGAGCTACCTACGCATTTTTTTCAAGTGGCCGCGTTTTTTTTGCGCCACCCTGTAGTTCACGATTTGGATACTCACTTGTCACTTTGAGACTCACTCGAAGACTCACTTGTTTCACAAAAATGAAAACTTTCTCCAGGAGACCAACTTGATCTAAGCTCGTATGAGATTTACGTTGCTCCTTGTGGCTGCCAACTGGGTAATGTGAAGTTAAAGTTTCTTGCAAAATCCCAGCAGGAAAATAGTAAAACGTGACAGGAAAAGAGGTGTTTTTTTGCAGAGTCAAATTTATTGCATGAGAAAAGCCAAATGTTGTAAGAAAAGTATATTTTAAGAATAACAACCGTAGTCAAAACCAAAATCAAAAAAGATCACTGCGAAATAAAAGCACTGCGGAAAACCCACAAAAACATCAGTTGTCCACAAAGATTAAAGCTCTAACACTATAAAGCAGATAAAAACAAAAATCCGTCAAAATTTAAGCGTGTGCATTAGAGCTGGAATCTAGCGTTCGGGCGGATTTCGGGACGAAATTTTCAGCCAAAAAAATTTTGGGATCGGATTATCGCTAAAAAATTTCGGGATCCCGTCGGGATCCCGTTCATATTTCGGATTTTTCATTTTACCTCAAACATTGCTCTACTAGGGATCACAGGCGCCTATCGCGCCTCTATTGTTCATAATTTTAGGAGGAAAATGTGTTTATCCATCACACAACCCCCCCCCCCTCTCCCTGATTACCTCTTCCTGGGTACCTCTTCCTGGGCACCCCTCCTGCATATTAACTTCCCACCCACCTTCTTGGATACTTTCCTCGTAGTTCGGGTACTTTCCAGGTGGTTCGGCCCTGGCGCTTTTATAGTTACCACCCCCCCCATACTCGGATTTTTTGAAAAGTGACCCAAAATCACCTTCCGGAGTTATTTTTTCTGCCCAACACGATGAAGAGACAAATCTTAAAAACTTCTTTTACGGAACCCCTATTCTTAAATTAGCGACACGAATGATTTCTCATCTATCACCTACTTTTGGCCTCCGAAGTCAAAAAAGCATTACCCACTCACACATGCCAAATACTATGACTTCATTCATAAAAATAGGCAGATGCCCCTCTCAAAACTCGAATTTTTTAACGACCTTGTTTTTAAACGAAAGCTGACATTCTGGGGAACACAATCGTATATGGCGAAAAAATGATTTTCCCATTTATCACCTATTTTTTGGCCTCCGAAGTCAAAAAAGCGTTACCCACATATGCCTAATACTATGTCTTCATTCATAAAAATAAGCAGATGCCCCTCTCAAAACGCGATTTTTTTAACATTTTTTTTTGAATGAAAGCTGACATTCTGGAGAACACAATGGTATTGGCGACAAAAATTATTTCTCATTCTACGACCCATTTTGGCCTCCAACGTCAAAAAACGTGTTACCCCCCCCCCCCCGACCCAAATACTATATAGAGATGATTACAAATACACCTTCGGTAAACATTTATATGATTACGCTTTACACAATCGACATAATTCAATAATAATAATAATAATATAATTTGTCAGCTTTGTTCTAAAAAATAAACATTTTACTTAAACGTCGGCTGATCAGCACTGGCGAAGGAAAGGTTAGCACAAGCTATGTGATGAACAACTTTTTGTCCAACGAAGAGGGTTCTTCGACAAATCAAAAAAATTTACAAGAAGATATGCAGCTTTGAACAAGTAAAAACACTTTCGACACAATCTTTAAAAATTTGTTCATAGACTTCTTCTGAGCCTCCTGCTTTTCTTGTAGATCTATGAGTTTATCAGCAGATTCATCGTGTGATTTTGCGTGAACGAAAAGCCCTTTTGTGCTACCATCAGACATTTTCATTGATTTTTTTGCACATTCCGCTTTTGGCTTCAAACGACGACGGTTTCTCGAAAAGTCCGATTCTCCAGAAAATGCTCATAGCTATTAAAAATCAAGTAAAATTATATCGGAGAGAGAGCAAAAGTATCAATTTTGCAAAAAAATGCGTCAAATGTATGTTTTTTTATTTGTTAAATTTCCGTCGGGATTCGACAAATTTCGGGATCGGGATTTTGAAAAATGATCGGGCGAGATTTCGCGACGGGATTTTCGGCCAAAAATCGATCGGGCGGGATCGGGATCCCGTCCCGTTTCCAGCTCTAGTGGGCACAGGCAGTGTTTTTCAGAAGCACAGTATCTAATAGACGAGCACCATCGTGCGATTAAAAAAACAGATGGGCAAATACATCACACCAAAATTCGCGAATATTCTCTAGATTTGTCTTGCAACCAAAATTTTCAAATTTTTTTCAAAACTGACACCATCAAACTACTGAAAAGCAATAAAGCTGCTCAGTAATAAAGCTTAATAAGGCACCTATCTGCCGCACCTATCTATGTGTTCCTGCCCAAACAGCCATGCTCAGTCTAGTGAATAGTCAGTCGTCGTGGAATTCAAACTGGCTACAAACTTCAGCTCGCTACATCGATCCGCGAAATATCGACTTGCTACAAATTAGACCATTTTGGAATTTCCTTGAAACTTATTCAATTCTAGAACTTTATTAGACTTTATTTTTGTAGAATTTTTGGAACGGGGTTGCTAGTTTCCGTTAGGACGGGTCTGAATATGTGGTTCTTAATATGTATTATCGAAACTGAAAAATTTCTATTGAGTTAATGTAGCAAGTCGATATTGTACCGAGTTAAACTTTGTAGCAAGTTGAGGGTCACTCCAGCCTTGTCGCTTCAGTCACTCTAGGTTAGTAGATTTAGTGGTCTTATTGTGTTCACACCTAATACGTTTTGTAAGGACAGGGCGAACCTCTGTTCTACGACTTCGATCGTGATCTGTTACGCATTTCAGCCAAGTAGTGTGCAAGAATTCCCACTATTCTCTTCGTCAAAAGGTCTGGACATCAACTTTTCGCCAGCCAACAGCAGCAGATGTAACAGCAGGATATGAATGTTCGTCAAGAAAAAAGCAAATAAAGTCTCAAACATGTTCTTCTGCAAACCGATGTATTAGTAAAAAGAAGTTTTGAACTTTTGGTTGATGGCTATGTTGTGTTCCAGCCATGACTCTACACTCGAGCAAGGTGTAGAGTCAGGGCTGGAACGCAAAAAAGATTTGTGCAAGACAATTCACCCGGTATAGCCCATTTGTAAGTTTCTTACCGACTGAAATCATGGCTTAAAGTAATGTAAGTTCATTATATCATACATACATACCTGTAATTAACTGTCGTTCTTTCAGGATTTCTATCAGGTGCAACTAGTAAGTGCCAACAAGTCTAAGCAAATATCAGACAACAAAACCAGTCAGTGTCTATTATTTGTTTCACATATGCTGCATGCTCTCCATTTTATCCACACCTTCTGATCATCAGAATAGAACACATATATGTGAATTAATTGTGGCCACCAAACAGGCGGTAAGCTCTACCCAAAAACAGATACTGTATCCTAATTCAAAATCGTTTGATCAACTTTTATTTTCAACTCACTCTTCGAAGACTGCTCTTAAAAGTTATCCATCAATTAGCAGGCAGGGGCAGGGGTTGTGTAGCTTTTCGATGAAATATTGGTAATTTGTTGTTTGCCTACCGGGCGAAAAAAAAAATTAGGTAATGACTGTTTTGTTGGTGTACGGTCAGTTCGAAACGGTTTTTTTCAAAAATTATCATACTTTTTTAAACAAAAGTTTTATTTCAGCAAAAAAAGTATCTTCTGACGTTCCACAGTTAGTCGAAATTCTCTCAGAATCCAAATAAGAAACAGAATTTCAAAAAAAATGCTTGTGTGCTGAGATATGACTTGAAGTTGGAGTGCCAATATGCCACTTTTTAACTTTGGGTCATATCTCAGTGCACAAGCATTCTTTGAAATTTTGTTTTTTTTACGGGATTCCTGAAAAAATTTCGGCTATTAGGGACGTCAGAAAAACTTTTTTGCTGAAATAAGAACTTTTGTTTGAAAAAGTATGAAAATTTTTGAAAAAAACCGTTTCGAACTGACATAGCCCCTGTTTTCTTAGATGTTTTTTGCTTCGTATTGAGTTTTTGTCGTTGATATTCTGCTCATTCTCTGTCTATAAAAATATCCTCTCGTTGAGCAGCTTTTACAATTGCCTTCAAAAGCAGAATAACATGAACCACCTGAAAGAACAAATCATAAAATTTAAAGTTGCCTTCCCATCAGTAACTTGTAATCATATTGCTTGTCATCATTGAAATGTCCTTCGATTGGTCCACCTAGTATAATACTCCGGCTTGTCGACACACTTCATAAATGATTACCAGCACCAAAAAGTCCTGAAAATGTGTGCATAAATAATTGTGCTTGAAAACTTTTTAGGCATATATTCGGTTATAACCCGTTTATAGGGTTAAATCATCAAGCAAAAAGAATCCGATGGCCCTAGTTATCGAAAAAGCTAAGCAGTATGCAAAAGAGCTGTCGTCCTCCGGGGTGAATGCAAAAATTTAAAGTTATTTCTAAAAACAAGAATTTATTATAGCCAACATGCTTTAATTTCGTTACCAAGTTCTTCGACTCTGGACGTCTACTCATCCAGTATGAGTCAGACGACCTAAAAATTGGGGATCTATTGGAAACGCCTTTTGGCATTGGCATGGTTTGATACGTTCTCTATTTTATTATGTATCAGAATAATTGTATTAGTTTCACTGGGGGGCTTTATGTTGGCTATTTCGCGGAACATAAATGAAGTCGGCTCATGAGGGGTTTCTTGTTAACTTGTATATGGAGGGAGAAGCAAGTTTTTTACCTTCAACATTTTTGACCTTTAAATTTGATGAAGAATATCAAGCCAATTAAACACAAACAACTTCAGCTTCGAATCGAGTCGATTGTTTCTTCTCAACCGTCCTGTTCCAATCAATACGAGGTCATGACTTAGATTTGCTTCGTCTGAAGTCGCTCGCTCAGCTATCCGATTGGTACTAATTTAACATTTCACAGCCCATTAAAAAGGCACTAGCATTTTTCAAAGTTTCGATGTGAGTCTCTCTAATAGATGCTGGAAATCAGCAAAGAGTAAGAACAAAACTCAGAAGAACAACTCTCTTTGAGGATACACGCTCTTTGGATTTTTTTTATAACGAGTAGCGTCACTAATTTAATCTATTCACTTTCGGAATGGAATTCCAAATGCACATTTCTAAATATAGAGATCTGTTTTTGGCATTATTTTTCAGCTTCTTTTTGTGGAGAGCTTCAGGAAATCCTACTCGAAATTGTTGCTGATCTATCCAGCTAAAACAAGTGGTAAATTTACTAAAAGTCATCCGAGATAAATATGTCAAAATCAAATGCCACAAACACGATATTTTTCTGTTGTAACCACGACAAAGTGTTTTGCTGTCATCCTTTTTGCGCTGGCTTCAGGCATCTCTCTGTTTTGTTCTTTTTTCAACCTTCGGTTGAAAATTCGGGCTCTTTTTTGGTGTCTAACTGCAATCTTTTCGCTGTTGCTTTATATATCTTCGCTTTCTAGCCTCCAGTTAAATATTGCACGAAGGGGTTGTGCGTCTATCATAGAGATACGCTACTTCGAACACACAAACGAATGTTAATTTTGAATTTACTGTAGTAAAATTCGATCAAAAAAAATGTTTGCGAAGGAAAAACACTGATAGTCTCGACCTTTTTTGTCGCGCACGGCCATGAAAATTTTCTCGGTGCAAATAAAAAAATTTAAAAAAAAGCCAATTGCTTTGCCTTTTTATGCTCTGTGCTTTAATAGTTTTTTAACTGTACCACTTTCCCGTGTTTTATAGGTGGCCTCTATTGCTTCAACTTGTTCACAAGCAATTGCAAGCATTTTTTGACGCAATATCGCTACAATGAACGTTCAGAGGCAGGTCGAGTACGTTCAGAGCTTCTGTGTCACACCGAAGTACAGGTCGTCAAATAATACCTAGAAATAGTTGCTCTTGATGTGTTAATGCAAATAAAGTGAGACTGTAATGTGCTGTCCGTTTTTTATGTGACTTTTCGTAAATGAACTTGCTAAATATTAAGAGTGATCTTATGTAAAAGTGAAACTTCCGCATGCCCAGAGTAAATTTTTGGTATGTCCGATTATAGCATGTACAAGGTGCTTCAAAAAAACTCCTATTTACAATGAATTTAAATCAATTTTTAATCAATTTTTGAACGTAAGTCATATTTTAATCCACTCTTCTGCAATATTTTTCATAGAAAATAAAATTTAAGGTGTTTATAACAGCCCCGGCCTTACTGTAGCACTGATACATTCCGGTGCAGAATTTCACTGAGAATACGATCTGCAAACTCTTTTTGAAAAAGACACTATAGGAAGATAGAAACAAGACGGGAAAACGGCCGGGAGACCGTCTTGACCCAATCGAGAAAGCGCCGGTACAACATTATGTTCAGCATTCAGAAATGTTCCTATTGAAACAATTACTCCAAATCAGGGTACGAAGTGTTGATCAAACAAAGTTACATTATTGATTGGCCTGATTCAGCCTATCCAGACCTGATCCGGCCTGATCCAATCCTTTTCAGATCTTCCGAG
>SADC01000719.1:0-33446 GCA_004194705.1 Ditylenchus dipsaci | reverse complement strand
TTTTTGATATAAAATTCGTAAATATTGAGAATAGATCTGTCCTAAGGTAGGAACTTGAAGTTTGCTGGTGAAAACCATTGAAAGAAAAAAATTTGTACACTGCAAAATTGCAATTTTCTGATTGTTAATAGACTTGTTAGGACTGAAGAATGTTTGCCTGTTCAATTTCTGTAGATGATCAACAATCATATCAGCTTTTATCTGTTTCGATCTATGATTTTTATATCAGGCAAAAACATATTGTGCATTCTCAATTGCTCGATAAACACACATACCTCGATAGACACATGTTTTTTCGAAAGAGCTACTTATCATTATCGGCTTGACTGATGTAACAAATAAAGTCAGCTTCTTCTGGTGATCACTTTACTTCGCGCATCGGGTACGTATCGTTTCCTCGAAAAGTTCATTTCCCCGAAAGTCGTTTCCCCGAAAATTTCATTTCCCGAAAAGTTTGTTTCCCTGAAATATTCATTATTTGAATAAGTTGTGTTATGAACAGAATTTTGTGTAACGGATAAATATCGATTTGTATTCTCTTGTCTGTTACCTCTGCTTGTTCGAGACTCTCTTTGTCTATGCTGCTTTCCATGACAAGTTTTTTAGATTGTTTTTCAGCTATGGCTAGTATGGTGCAAGACTGTTAGAAGAGGTAGACGATGGCTATGATATTCACATCAATGAGAGTGATGAACAAGAGCAAGAGGAGCGGTGGTACAGGCAAACAATCAGGCAACTGCGCTGCCAACAAACTGTTATCACACGGTAACAAATTTGATATTACTTTAAAATACTGAGACTTTGTCAGTCTTTCTTCGGTCAAACTCTAATAGAACAAAAAGTGCTTATCCATGAAGGCTACATTTACTGGAAGAAAAATCGTACAAGACCAAAACTTACTGGGAATGCGTCAAGGTCGACGAATGCGAATGCAAAGCTAGAATTCACTCAATCACAGTCACAGAAGTAACCGCAAAAATAATCGGTCCTCACAGTCACAACATGTCTTCAATAGAAGCTTCCGTTCGAGCTTCAAAACACAATCGAGGATTCCGCTGTCAACACACTTGAGTGAGATTGTATAGGACACGGTGCTTGTTAAAGCCTCAATTTAGCGTCCAGCGCAGATTTTCAACAGAGTTCGATTGGCGTGGAGGAGACAGGCAAAGCTTGACAAGAGGCATCAATAGCAGACAGTCAAGAGAAAAAAAAACGTAATCAATCGCAGCCCAATCGGAATGATTCTTGTCTTTCCGAAGCTGCCAAGACTATGCTTTTGCCCAAAACGTTCCGGAGCTTTTTCTATTGAAGAGATGAATTAATGAGAATGGAAACAGGTAATAATACAATTTTGTGTGCAAAATGAATTTGTTTTCAGGTTATTGGTCTTTGGTCGCACAAGCAACAGAAATTGGTCAGGAAATATGAAGGTCTTTCATGGATGGGACATTCAAAATAACTCCCACTCCGTTCCACAGGTTTGTTCGGTGATAGTAAAAAGTACTATCCAATAGGTTTGAGAATTCTTGCTGAAAAGAGGTGGATATGTTTCCAGTCTTGTATGCACTTTCCGAAACAAGTCACAAGCAACCTACGAGAAGCTTTTCCGAATAATTCGACGCATTTGGCCTGACTTTATTCCTTCAAGTGTCTCTATCGACTTTAGATGGCCGTGATCAGTGCTCTGGAAGTGGTTTTTCCGGAATCCGATGTGTGGGTTGCTTCTTCCATCTGGTGCAGAACATGATCAAGAAGCTTAATGTTGCTGGACTCAAGGACGTTACGAGAGAGCCAGACTTTGCCGTGAAATGCCGTAAGATTCACTACTTTTCGAGTCTTGGTTTGCATTAAGTTTGTCAAGGAATGATAACAGCTATGGCTTTTGTCAAACCAGAGGATCTGATGCCCGTATTTGCTGAACTGGAAGAATTATTGCCAGAAGAACTGGATCCCATACTTGATTGGTTCCAAAACGTACATTGGTATGTGATTATTTTTACTGCTCAGTCAATCACTTTATTATGTTGTTCAGGATTTGTCATCAGGCGCGGAAATATTGGTCGTTCCCATGTTTGTTCATTCTCTTTAAACGTTTACGAACGCACGCTTAACGGCAACCACGAACTAACAACTACGCAGAGGCAGCAAACCACAGGATTCAAATGGAGTTGGACGTCTGTCATCCCGATTTTGGAATTTCATCAACTGTCTCAAAAACGTTCAGCAAGGGCGCGATCAAAATATCTGCATGGCAAGCTGGAAAGCGTCCAAAAGGGAAGCGCACTGTCTACAAAGAGCGGACGCTCGCATTCTTAGAATCGTGGGGAATATGAAAGCGCAGCACCGAAGATTTTTTGAAAGGGTTAGCTAACAATTATGTTTGGATGATATTTGAAAACTTCTTATTTGTCCTTGATCTTGGATTGTTTGTTGTATTACACAATAAATTCCTTAGCTACTATTTGTTCAATTAGGATTGCGAGTTTATCAGCAAATGCCCCTCTTAGAATGCGTATTTTCTCGACGATCTTATTTTCAAACAAAAGCTTACATTCTGAGAACACGAAGGATTAGCGACAAAATAATTTTCCTATCTACGACACATTTTTCGCCTCCGAAGTCAAAAGTGTGACGGACACAACCGACCAAAAATACTATATAGAGATTCAAATTTTTCGGGGGAAATGATACTTTCGGGGAATGATACTTTTCGGGGAAATGAACTTTTCGGGAAATGAACTTTTCGGGGAAATGAACTTTTCGGGAAATGAACTTTTCGGAGAAACGTACCTTTCGGGGAAATAATTTTTCGGGGAAATGACCGTGTGGATGACCACATTGACTTCTTACTGGTTTTATTTTCACTTACAAAGTTACCTATACAGTCTACTCTCGATATAGTGCACTTTCGATATAGTGTAACTCTCGATACAGTGTATGTTTTTTACGACTTGGTTGGTTAGTTCAAAAACATAAGGAACCATAACTTCGATATAGTGCACTCTCGATACAGTGTAACTCTCGATATAGTGTATATTTTTGCGGTCCGACAAAAACAGCTCTCGATAAAGTGTATATTTTCTATTTTATTGAATTGCTGTCTCTAAAATGTAAATTTATCCGTTTTTGCAAATTGAGCAACAAGTACTGAAAAAGTGAGGTTTGATTACTTTGAGCTAGAAGAAATCAGTAATGGAAGTTGCCAAAAATAAAAGCGCCAAATTTATTAATAAGAGGGTACGATGAGCTACAATTGAATTCTTGATCTTTTTTGCCGAGGTTAAAAGAACCGAAAAGAAATGTAGTGAAGGCAGTGAAGGTGAAACAATTAAGAGACGGTTGAAAGCTTATAGAGCGTTTGATTTTGCCAGTCATTATATAAAACAGCATTCTGATGATCATGCGGTGCTTAGTTTTACCGATGCATCAGAAGAATATTTTTACGAAGAGAGGCGAAAACAGAAACATGATAATGTAATGGCTTGTTTACGTTGTTCGAGTTAGAGTCAGAGTTCGAGTTAGAGTTCGGGTTTTTGATTACGTGAACACCTCTGATCCGAACTCGAACTCTAACTCGAGGTGTTGACGTACCTGGAGTTCGAGGTCGAATTGGAAGGTGATGATGCATATAACTCGGATTCCCTTGTAGTAAACGGTCTGAAAAGTAACTTTTAGTGGCTTTTGACCGCTCAGTGGCGAAATTCTGAGCCATCTGAGCTATATACATAAGCACGTTCAAGCGCGACCTCGAACTCTAACTCGATGTACGTGAACACCTTCGAGTTAGAGTTCGGATTTTTGAGTACATGAACACCTCTTACCGAACTCGAACTCCAACACTAACTCGAACAACGTGAAAAAGCCATAAATGTACATCAAAAATGACCAGTTACTTCTCGTCTAACCGTTAATTCATTTCTCAATGGTACCATTATTATTTTGTCGAATAAATATCTTTTTATTTGGGTTCAGGTCATTAAGGCGAAAACTCTCGATATAGTGTACAACATTGACTGCTTTGTTGGAAACCTTCGATATAGTGTACTCTCGATATAGTGTAACTCTCGATACAGTGTATATTTTTCCAGTCCCCGCGCACTACACTGTATCGAGAGTGGACTGTATTGGGATATTGGGTATTGGGTCAAATAAAAGCGTTAATATTGGTATTGGGCAAAGGCAAATGCCCATCTCTAGAAATTAGTAGTATTAATTAAAATTCCCATTGATGTATCTTGCAAAGGACTTTAGATTCTTGGTCTGTTAGCTTCCAGTTCATCTTCGACATTTGAAAGATCTACAAGATTTTCTTTCACTTCTTTTAGCAACTGAAAATGAAATTATAAAATCTTTATGACAAATCATCAAAGTCGTTACTTTGATGTGTCGGGCTATCAAACACTGTCGGCTATATTAAAATCACATTTAAGGGTGTCGGATAATTAGAGACTTTCGGCTAATGAAGACTGTCGGCCTATTAGAGCATTGACGATTGTGAAATGCCATGAAAAATATGCGGCGAATAAAGGTCGCGGCGAAAATTCTGAGCGCGGCGCTATGGTGGTTCAGCAATATTATGTCATTTACCGATATTTTTCTATGGGTATGTCACTTTTTAATCAATTTCAATAATCAACTCATAGATAAAAGTTTTCTTCTTTCAGTTTAAAAAACTTTCTTCTGCCTTCTATTGTTTTCATCGACTGAAATGGCGTTGGGAGTGAATAAGCTGGTTTTCTGGAGGATCGGAAAATCACCTCCTGGTCACTTTTTGTCTTGGTCGATCTCAATGTCGACTTTTTTAAACTTCTTTACTTATCAGAGATGATTTTTTCTAGTACTATCGTCATGTTTTTTTCATACCAACTAATAGCTAGGAATATAAGCTTTCTCATACACCAAAAATAATTGAAAAAATGTAACTATTTTAAATGCTTAAAATAATTTAAAATTCAGAGGTGGTCTATGTATTACATCGATCTCGACATCGACCAACTTTCAATTTTGTACTTTCACATGCAATTTTGGCATATTAATAGAAGTTTTTTTTAACGTAGAAAAAAGTTTAGATTCCGTGCTATTGTTTACCACTTTAAAAAACATAAAAACCATCTGTGGCCACAAAAGAAGTTCAAAACAGTCGACCACGACATCCATTAAGACCAAGGAGTGTGATAAGCCTTATTAAATTTAATCATCAACTGATAGACCGATGGGTTCCTCTTTCAGTTTTAAGAAATTTCTTTATGCGCATTCTATTGTTTCTATAGTCTGAAATGACCTTGGGAGCAGTTACCGTATTTTCACTAATTGTTAAACATGTGGAATTATTTTCAATCGTTCGAAAATGGGAAAAATTTGGAGTCGATCTCGAGATTTACGCGTAAAAATCTGAAATTTACGAAACACAATCGGTAGAGCTCGTGGAAGTTAAAAAAATGCAATAAACAGCTTTGTTAAATTTTTTCTCTGAGCTGAGATACAGGTCCTCAAAGTTGGGGTTGTGGGTTAATAGAGAGTGTGAAAATAATAGAGAGAATACGGTAAGCTGGTTTGTAGAGGATTGAAACACCGTATTTTTTAAATCAAACCCCCATGGGGATTATTTTTCAACCCCTAAAAATCAGAAAATTGTAAGGTCAATTCAAGACTTTCGGCTACTCAACAAAATCTGGAAGATGAAATCAGGAGAGCTTGTACTAATTATGTAAAAGGCAAAAACATATGTAAAAAATGTTTGCTCTAGGCTGAGATGTAAGTCCATAGGATGTGGGACTATTAGAGAATGGGGTTTATTAGAAAGTCGGGTTAAAATGAGAAAATGGTAGTGGAATTAAGTATTTTTTGTGCTGGTTATCATTCTCCAAAAAACCGGTTGTTGAAAAAAGGCAGTTATTTTTTCATTATGGCTTGTTTACTCACTTCGAGTTCAAGTTCGTGTTCGAATTCAAATCTTTGGCTACGTGAACACCTTTGATCCGAACTCTAACTCCAAGTTAAACTCGAACTCTAACTCGAAGGTTTTCTTGTACTTCCAGTTCGAGTTTCAGTTCGAGGTCGAACTTGAAGGTGTTAATATATATAGTTAATATATATATATATAGATTAGATTCCCCTTAGTAAATCCCCAAAGAACTAACTTTTGTTGCTTTCAACTATTTTGGGTGAGATTTTGAGTGATCAAATTTATATACATAAATACCATCAAGTCCGACCTCAAACTCAAATACCTTCGAGTTCAAGTTCGAGTTCGGATTCCAGCTACATGAACACCCTTTGCGTGAACACGAACTAGAATTACGCAAAGAAGCCATCAGTCAAATCTCGCGTTATTTTTTTCCAAACGACTGTATAAAACATTAATTTAAAAAAAATTCATATTTTATGTTCCAAAATTTGTTAAATTATTCGTTTAATACAAGCAATTTTTGTTTTTAGCCTTCATAAGTCTTCTATTTCATCCACAGTTCTAGGCAAAGCTCCACTTAAGTTTTCATTGCCTTTTTCCCAGATCACTACATCGTCTTCAATGCGTACCTACAACAATAAAACTTTGGAAAAAATCTTTAGAACCTAACCTACCCTCCAATACCTCGGTACTCTTGGATTTTTTCGGGATTCAGAAATTTCCCAGTATTGGATCATTGATTGCGTTGTCCAGCACCTAAAAATAAGAGAAAGCTTGAAATTTGCGATAAAAGAGTTGATTGTTGAAGAATTTTTTTCAAGTTTTCAAATAAGCTAAATGTAAATTTTTACTGGTAAATGTAACGGTGATTTACAGGGCACTTTCTAATTTGTCACGAATTTCTCACATAATGTGGAAGAAATTCAACAGTTATCTTCTACAGTTTCTACGTTCCACAGTTATTGTAAATTTCACATTTATCAACACATACCGTATTTCCTCTAATAACTCACCCTGCTCTAATAACTCACCCCTCAACTTTGAGGGCCTATATCTCAGCTCGGAAGAAATATTTTGCAAAGCTGTTTATTGCGTTTTCTTATTCTCACGAGCTCTACCGATTCCAGTTTTTAAATTTATTTTTTCACCCAAAAATCTCGAGATCGACCTCAAATTTTTCCAATATTCAACGATCCAAAAAATAACTCACCCGGTGAGTTATTAGAGGAAATACGGTAGTTATTGTTCTTGAAAAAATGACTCAGGTTGTTATCGTATTTCCTCTAATAGAAGACCCCCCCCCCGCCTCCTATTCAAAATCGCGTTTTTTGTATTGTGTTTTTGACTAGTTTTTTGAAGACTGCTCTCAGACAAGTTACCACTCATTTAGCAGGTCATCTCACTGGCTACAAAATGAGCAGTAACTTGCCTGAGAGCAGTCTTCAAAAAGTAGGTCGAAAACACAATGCCACAAACACGATTTTAAACAAGGGGCTTCTATTAGGAAATACGGTAATTGTACGTCGATAATAGGGTTGGCCTCCCCCCCCGCTTTTTTGGGTGCGGGGGGGAGATTAGACTAAAAAAATTTGCGGGGGAGAAGCGGGGGGAGGTGGCCAATTTTTTTTTGCGGGGGGGAGGAGCGGGGGGAGGAAGCTGTGAGCGGGGGCCGTGGCGGGGGTGCCTGATTAATTTACAAGACTCGGACTGAAAATTTTTGAAACAGGAGTCTAGAATGAATCTGAAGGCTTTTGAAACACTTATGAAGTCAAAGCTACGATATTGCCACTCCTCTGGTTCGATAAATCTTGACCCTTCTCGGGTGCCGTTCTGAAAATGACCTCATCCCGAGTTTTTTTCGACTGGGATTTTTTGCGGGGTGACGGGGGGTCATTTTGGGAGCGGGGGGGAGAAACGGGGGGAGGTGGCCAATTTTTTTTGCGGGGGGAGGAGCGGGGGGAGGTATAAGGAAAATTTGTCGAAAAGCGGGGGAGGGGGGGGAGGGAGGGAGGGAGGCCAACCTAGTCGATAACCGTAGAATTTTTCATATATTATATTGAGAAATTTGATAGTTATCAAAACATTTAATTTAACAGTCTCAGGTGAATTAGCTAAAATTAACTTGTAAATTCACGGGTAAATTTAACAACTTTAATCTTTTTTACATAAGAACTCACATATCGACAAAATAGCAGCCTGGCTCTATTGTGATAACCATTCTCTCCGCTAAAGTTCTAGTCACTCGTAAGCTTTCAAGCCAGGCAATTCACCGAGGAAGCGCGTCCTAAAAAAATTCTATTATAAAATACTAGCTATGTCCACACACCCCAAATATCCCCCACAATCGTGCACATCCAGCCCTATAAAATGGCTAGTCCATGAGGCATGAACACAGCTCCAACTCTAGCTTCCACATCTCCTGTACATTACCAACCACCACACCCACTGCTTTAAGATCTGTCAAAATCACTTCCTCAGCCAGTTTGTGCATGTCAGTCCAGCGGACACCTGAATTTTCAGGTACTATAGGTTAATTTAAATTGGGGGAACCTGGCTTAGCTTCTTCAAAACAGCTTATTGGCTTTCCAGACAGCGTTGTAGATAATTTGCTGTTTGTCAGTGAATTTTCCATTGGCAGAAATGAGACAGTCACGTCAGATCCTAAAAAATATCAGAGTGAGTTGAAAATTTTTCGATATTTTGTCATGCCCTACTTTTTTTGTAGAAAAGTAGCGGGTGTGCTTAGAATCGGTATGACTTTACATGGTAGTATAGGGTTTAGCATAAGACTCTTGATCAAAAACACACTTAGAGGATTTTTTTTAGACTACAGCCCTAAAAATGTCTTTTTGAGCTTCTAATGTGAGTTACGGTCGATACAGCGTGTTTAGGAACACTTTAAAAAAACTATTTTAGGAGAGGGAGGTATTACAGGATCTCACAAATTACGTGTGCATTTTTTCAAACGAAGATTTTTAGTTGCATTCTGTTTTTTTATTAAAATTTTTTGAATATTTTTTCTGAAGTTGATCACTTTTATGTAGCTGAGAAGGTCACTTACAACATGAGTGGTCAACTTTAGAAAATATTTATAAATTTATAGAAAAAATGGAGTGCTCAAAAAACCTTCGTTTAAAAAAATGCACGCTTAATTTTGCGACACCACGATGCAAGTAGCATCATTTTTTCTGATTTTTTTGTAATTATTCAATAACGTACCATAGCAATTGTATCTGGTCCCATATCGAACTGAACAAATGTCAAGTTTTTTGAAATATTGATAAATGTAACTCAAAAGTGCAAATACCAAGCACATATCCCCATTCTTGATTATTTTTCATTAGGTGCACCAGCATGTCCATAGTGCAAAACAGCTCCATTAGGTCCACTTAAAGCACAAAAATTTTTTTTATGTTTCTTTCATAATTCAATGACTAGCAGCTATGCAAGTGTAAGCCATATGACGACATTTTCCAAAGTAGTAGGAGATGTGTTGAAATAAACTAAAAACCGTCACAGATAAATATTCGGAATTTTTGAATTTCGTGTCACTTTCTAAAAAAATTATTTTTCTACCTTTCCAGCTGGTACTCATACTGTCAGGTTTAACATGTTTCATCACCTCTTTGTGAGCGTCACAAGCTATGGTGGTACATAGCGCAAAACTTCTAGCTCATAATCTGTCTTGAAGACTCTCAGTTCAGCCATAACTGGATACAACTGGGTAGTATTTACAGCAAATCTATAAACATTAAATTTTCAAACTTTTTTCAATTCACTAGTTTTTTAGAAGTTAAACTGAACTTACTGGTCTTTGCCCTGAAAATCGGCTGGATCCAGCCAATTCCCACTGTCTGTGCTCTCGGCATGCTGCAAAAAGTATTTTAGGCCGTGCTTAATTGAACAACTTATTTTGGCTTATTTCAACTTAATTTTTTGAGAGAAAAGTAGAAAAAGCTCAACGTTACGCTGTAGAGAAATTTTTTGGCTACATTTTAAGCTATTGAACAGTTCAATTCAACAATTTTTAACATTTTTAAGCTTCAAGGTACTGGATTCTAACGGAAATTTCACCTTTTCAAAACGGCAAATGGTACCGGCGCCTTAATGGCACTAAATTTTACTAGGTGCCGAACCTCCTGTGCAACCATGGTATAGTATATATATTTATGTTAGTAGCGTGAAATATGCCAGTGAAATATGCCATCTTAATCAAGATACATTAAAAATTTGTGAAAGGCGCCTGTAAGGCGTCCGCCCACCTTGTTTTAGATATCAAAGAAAAAATTGAAAAAGTGAAAAAAACATGTTTAAAACATAAGCTGACCTACCCTTACTTAAGCCTAAGCCTAAAAAATCGAAAAGAAAGACCGAGGCGAAAAAAAACTGCCTTTCTGTCGTATAGGCCCAAACATGTTTATCTAACGGTTGAAAATACTCAATCACTCACCAGTAGTAAAAGTTGCTTAGGATTAGCTTTTTTAATCGGTCGGCCAACACATTGCCTTCATGGAATAGACTTCATCAACTTTGTATTTGTCTTTGAACCAGCCTCTGGTTCAACCCTTCAAACAGAAGTTAAGACTAAAAAGGGATAACAAGTTGAAAGAACACTTACTTGCCTGACAAATGCCATAGTCAGGGAGAGAGTTTAGGGGAAACAGAATAGTGCGTCCAGTGTCCACATCAATAACCCCGTAAAAGTCACTTTCACGCACTCCAAAAGTCCAGAAAAGGTAGGATTCCTGCAAAAATATAACTATGTTGTGAAAAATTAGTTCCTGTTGTACAACCAACAGGAACTTATCAGTTGGGGCTTTTTTTATTGATTATGAATATTAGTCTCATTAGAGCAGAAAAAACACAAAGGAGACTTCAAAAGCTAATGGGGAAATAGGCCCTCAGTGCCCTGTGCTATTGTCATTATTAAATCTTAACGACTGGAAAAGAATTAGAAAGTTAACATTTTGTCAGTTTGAGAGGTTTAGTTTATACGGCAAATATAAATAATTTTTTAACCTGTCTAAAAGGTGAGTCTCCAGCATCAGTGTTGTAGCGGCTCTTTTCTACGCCCCCTTGTAAACTACCACACTTCCTTCGTTAGCCGTATTGTTGCGAAGAACTTCCAGAAGACGTCTTCTATTTTCTGCGAACAGTTCTAAAAAAAATTATTTATTTATTTTTGCCTCTTATTCTTGTTTTCAAATTTTCTTTTAGCAAAACAACTCCGATTGCACGCACATCAACACTACTTTGAATTGCATTTTCAGAAAATAAGTAAAATAGAAAGAAAACTCGCCTGGACCTCCGATTTTGTTTAAGTGGTCTCGTCTTTTGTTCAAATCACTTCTAGCATATATTCCAAGAAAAAAACAAGAGAAGAAGAGCAAACTTGCGCAGAGCAGCATTCTTAAAAATATGCCAAATATACTAATTACTTGACAAAATTTAACTTGAAATCATTAGGTCAAAGCATTTGCTTATACCGTATCCGCTCTAATTATAGACCCGGGTCTATAATTTTTCAACCTCCTAAAAATCGGAAATTTTGAATTTGATCTCGAAAATTTTGGGTTCTCACCAAAATCTAAAAAGTGGAATCGGTAGAGCTCGTGGGAGTTAAGAAACGTATCAAACAGATTTGCAAAATATTTACTCTCCTCCAAGATACAGACCCTCAAAGTCGAGAGGGGTCTATAATTAGAGCGGATACGGTAGGTTTGGGTGGAATAGGGTCGGCCAACTTCTTTTTCAGATTGTTAAATAAAATTTAAATGGTCATTACTTTTTTTTTTCTCTATTCTCAATAGTCTGATTTTACAAATCGATTTTCTCGCTGACAATATTTTTTTAGTGTATATAATGTGAGAAACACGATTTTCGCTTGGTCTCTCTTGTTATTTGGGTTCTGGTCAGTGAATATCCTTTAACCTCAGGATTATCGTGGGGTAAATATGGATTCCAGAGCGACTATGAGAGAGAACAATTTGTTGTGTTTCGAATAAGCTAGCGTGCTGATTTTTTCTGACTTTGCTTGTTTTGTCGATAGCTACATTTTAATTTGATGTCTTTAGTCATTTTTTTGGTGTACCACAAAAAAGTAGCACCTTATACCGCTGGTGTCCATATGAAATTCAAGGCCTTCAAAGGTTGTTAATAGGCATAGCGTGAACAATTTTAACAACAGCTTAGTGCTATCTTGTAGCGCAGCTCGAAAGCTACAAGACGTATTCACAGAAAGTTCAAAAATCTGAGTGTTGAGATATGGATTTTTGAAAAAAAAATCAATTTCTTTAAAAAATGACGAAATCCAAGTTTCTTTAATTTTTTTTTCGGATTTTGGTCATTTTTAAATAATTGATTTTTTTTTCAAAAATCCATATCTCAACACTCGAATTTTTTGAAAATTTTCTGTGAAATACGTCTTGTAGTTTTCTAGCTGCGCTACAAGATAGCACTAAGCTGTTGTTAAAATTGTTTACGCGATGCCTATTAACAACCTTTGAAGGCCTTGGGGTCCATATGGACCCCAGCGGTATATGATGCGGTTTTTTTGGCCGTAGTCCTAGGGTTAACGTGGTGCGCAGAACAGATGAATTTATCTGAATCGATAAATTTATCTATCACCTAAAATCAAATTATTTTTACCGACAGATAAAATTTTATCTGACAGATAAAATTACATCAGTCAGAAAAAATTCCAAATTTAAATAGAAATCATTACAAAATCAAAGAATGGGTTGCGCACTTGCAAATCTGTAGAAATTTTTAAGATTAAAAGTGAATAAAATATGGGGTTCGCCAACAACCCTGGCTGAATAATTCGGGCTTCCATTAGGCTTGAGTTCAGAATCCCCCCCCCCCCCCCACGGGACTGATCAGGTGGAGGAGATAACTTCATATTCGTGTTTCTCGACCCCGATTTCATGAGAAAGCCGCGCGTTTTTTTGGTTCTGAGAAAAAATTTTTTTCGAACCACAGGGGGAGGTATCATGGTTTTTTAGTCAAAATTTGAAAAATTTAAATTGGCGCCTTTTTGAATTTGAAGGGGAATAAGGGCTGTATTGGGAAGGGAAGGGAATAAAAGGGGGCCACTTTTATGGCAGAACATTATAAATTTGAATATCTATATTCTTCGACTGCCTCACCATGTTTTTTCAACTGGGCCGTGGCAAAAAAGACTCTATATGCATTTTATGGTCAAGAGTACTTCTCGGAATCATGTCTAAGGTAAGTGTGTGCGCGCATCTCTAACTCTCAAGCCCCTGCGCCCCCTTCGGGGGCGCAGGGGGCTTGAGGACACACCCTCTTACACTCTTGACCATAAAATGCATATAGAGTCTTTTTTTTGCCACGGCCCAGTTGAAAAACATGGTGAGGCAGTCGAAGAATATAGATATTCAAATTTATAATGTTCTGCCATAAAAGTGGCCCGCTTTTATTTCCTTCCCTCCCAATACAGCCCTTATTCCCCTTCAAATTCAAAAGGCGCCAATTTAAAATTTTTTCAAATTTTGACTAAAAAAACCATGATACTCCCCCTGTGGGTTCGAAAAAATTTTTTTCTCAGAACCAAAAAAACGCGCGGCTTTCTCATGAAATCGGGGTCGAGAAACATGAATATGAAGTTATCTCCTCCACCTGATCAGTCCCCGTAGGGGGGGGAGGGTGGATTCGTCACTGCAACCTTCCATTAACTATTTCAGTCACTATTATTCTTGAAAATTTCTTCAGATTTGCAAGTGTGGAACCCATTTTTAAATTTCATATTAATTTTAATATTAAACTCGAATTTTATCTGACCGATAAAATTTATCTGGCAGATAAATTTTATCTAATAGATCAAAATAATTTGAATTTTATTGATAGATAAATTGATCTGTTCAGATAAATTTATCTGTTCTGGGAACCACGTTCTTTAGGTAGAGACTAAACCCCAGACTCAACAGCCAAGCAAAAATTGTGCTTTTGAAACTATATAAAAAACTATTTTTTAGCGAGAAAATTGAAGTTATGACCAAAGTTATGGCTATTTAAAAACCAAAATTATTCATACACCCTGTGCTGCAAATTATACACGTCTCAAACAGTAAAAAATGAAGTGTTGAAAATTGTTTTTTGCACGTTCACAAGAAAAATAGTCGTTTCTCAGAACTCTTTTCTTATATAGTTTTCTAAAATCCTGAATAAACATCACATAAAGTGGCCATGAAAGAATTATAAGTCAGCGAAGAATTTCGTAGGAAATAAACAGCACTCACATTCTTTTTGATCTTAAACACATAAAAAGTAAATATCTAATAAAGCCGTGTTTGTACATTTTTTATAATAATAATAATAATAAATTTTCAGTTGAACTTTGATTTTCTAAACTCCACCTCTGCTCGTCTTATAAAGCGTGCGGCAATGTTTTTTCGTTTTTGATTTTCTCACAACCTTTTGTTGAGCAAATATAAAGTGCTGAGCTTTTTTTCAGATAGATAGCCCGTCTAATAGTAAGGTCACATTTCATATCGCAATATTCATTTCGCGATATTTCATTCATTTTCTCTGACTTTTTTAGACTTTTCAAAAAAATTCTATTATTTGATATCTAAGATTCAGGCTAACAAAATAGCATTTTTCGAGCCGGGGTTTGAAAAATATTGGCTTACAGGCTTGCTTTTTGGTCTAAAAACCACATTTTTTCAAAAACGCCACCACTAAACCAAGATTTTCACCAAAAAGCCAGCCCGTAGGCCAACATTTTTTCGAACCTGGCTTGAAAAATACCATTTTGTAGCCTGAAATCCTTGCTATTAGATGGTAAAACTTTTTTCAAAAATTTGAATGAAATGTCGCGAAATGAATGTGACCCTACCCATCCAATTGCATTATGGTGCTTTTCAGGTCTAAAGTGTTTTTATTGCTTAGTTTTGTTTTGTATATTGTACTATAATAATAATGCAATACTGAAATAATAACGGTTATAATAATGCATCATTTTCTGAGAGTTAGAACCAGAATAAGTATGTATTATAGATTCTTGAAGTGGTGTAAAAAAATATGTTAATCATTAGGCATCACCTAGCATAAAGGTTGGTATAAAAAATTTGTTGTAAATTTTGCAAAAGACAACAGGGGACCAAGTTCGAAAATCGGCATCCATCATAGAGTAGAGCCATTTTCATCACTTTCAAGGGCCTGCCGGTCACCGATGGAAATATTTCGAAAGGCGGGCACTAGGTCAATTCAAAAAGCAATCAATTTGAAATTATTTTTTGCGCACTCTAAGGTAATAAATAATCAAAGACCTATCAAGAACATAAATATCAAAAACCTTTAAAGCATCGGTGGCCTAGTGAAAAAAAGCGGCGTAGTGTTAAAGTTGGTCGTCGGTTCGATTCCCTCGATGTATAGTTTTTCGTCGAATTTCACTGGGACAGCAGCCCAAGTGGCCGCCTCCTCAAAAGAGTACTAAGCCAATTTTTTTTTTTATTTTCCACGTATTTCACACCTTTTGCACCGACCACACCAAGGGTGTTTGGTCGCTTCGTGACGAAGGTTATGCAATGAATTGGAGTGAGAAAAAATCAAGGAAACCGAAAAAGGTAGGCTTAGAGAAAAATACTCTTCGGAGAAAGCGGCCACTTAGGCTTTTACGTTCCACTGGTACCCGCCTATCGAAATATTCACACCGCCGACGGGCATTCCCTTCAAAAGAGCATACTTATTGATGCAAAAGAAAATTTGGCAAATTCAATTGCGCGCGAGACACTTCTCTTTTGTCTCGCACTCTACTCTTTCGACTTATTTTGAGCGACTCAAAAAAGTAGAGAGTGAGATGCAAGATAAGTGTCCCGTGCGCCTTTGAATTTTCAAATTCTCATTTGATTCAACATGTATGGTCTTTCAAGTGGTAAATAGTTCAATTAAACGTTTAATCTTATTTCCTAAGCTGGTTGATGACTTCTTGTTTTTTCTGCAGATGTTTTATTGAGTGTGCCAATGGATCTTTGCTTCTCCATGGCATCAATACGGCATTGACTAATAGTACGTTCACTCTCCGCCAGTGATTTTTTTAACCCTTTAATCATGTTATCCTGAAATCCACCAATAATATTTATGTTCACAGAAATATTTAATTTTTACCTTTTGGTGTAGTTCGCCATTAATTTGATTTAGCCGCTCATGAAGCTGGCGCAGCTGCTCCTCTTTTTCAAGGATCAGCATGCTCTTTTCCAGATTGCTGGCCTGACATTCCATCAATTGGTGTTGAATATAGGAAATGACGTCATCTTTTTTTAGAAGTTCATTCTCAGCCAACTCAGCCCTTTCTCTTAAGGTTGGTGGTTTAGGAGATGGTGGAGGCCGATTAGCTGCCCGTGCAGCGTTTGCCAGACGCAGCTTCTCCAGGTTCTGCTGCTTCTTTTCCGCTTTCTTTGCGCGCCAGGCTTTAGCTGCGTCAGATTTTTTCTGATCGTGGTCCATTAATTATACCTAAAAAGTGTAAATTTACTAAAACTAGATCGATCTCTGCATAAAGTGTTCATATGATAAAACAAAGATACCAGCAGAAAGCTGGTGAAAAATACTACAAAACTGTAAGACAGATTTTTTTTCCGGGAAAAATCACTGAGAACGGGCTATTGAAAGTTGGCGAGCTGACTCTGCCAACCGCCAATTCAAACTTCTATTTGTTCAAATTTTTGAATTCTGATAAAATTCGGTAAATTCTTTCACTAATCGATAGAGCGATTCCTGGGCATATCATTGATTTAAAAATAGCTCATATATGACACATATAAGCATGGGTTACAAATAAGAATACAAAGTTGAGAAAATATGTGAAAGTATTAGGGTTGTCATTTTCCCGGGAAAAAATGATCGTGGGAATTTCCCGGGAAAATTCCCGGGAAAAAATGATTTCACCGAGAAAAAACGGGAAAAAAAGAATTTATTTTCTTTAACGACACTCAACCAGAATCCAAATACGCATGTACAGCAAAACTTTATTCAAATAAAATTAACATCCTATTCATCGGTAAAAAACACATCAAATTCCTCCACACCACTATATTCCTCGTCAGTTGGTTCTTCTTCGGATTCAGGCTCTTCATTAAATAGAATTAGGCTATAAAATTGGCTTAATCCCAAGTCTTAATTTTTTGACGAAAAGCATTATCACGCTGAAGGCTTAGCCATCAAAAAGTTCAGCCAAGCACTCCGAAGAGGCTTGGCTCAGGCGAAAACCCGAGGGATCTACCATGCTGGTGTAATCCAGTGCCACAAACTGCCAGTGATACGCAACTGTAATGCCACGTACAGTCAAACCTCGTTATAGTGCGACCCCAAAAGTTCGTTCCAGCCTCAGGTCCGACACTATTTTACCTCGATTTTTGAAAATTTTTGTAAGTTCTGTTTTTACAATCTGGTCCAAATATCGTCAGGATTCCGATTTTGCCGATCGTTTTCTAAAACCTAAATTTTTTCTTAAAAAAAAGCAAAACCTCGATATAGTGCGACCCTTTTCAAAATGTGGTCGCACTATATCGAGGTTTTGCTTTTTTAGAAGAAAAAATTTTAGTTTTCAGAAAAACGATCGGCAAAATCGGAATCCTGACGATATTTGGGACCAGATTGTAAAAACAGAACTTACAAAAATCTTCAAAATCGAGGTAAAAAAAGTATCGGACTCGAGGCTGGAACGAACTTTTGGGGGTCGCACTATAACGAGGTTTGACTGTAGTTATTTGATCCAGTGGTGATCCAGTGGATTACCACTGGATTCTATCTGAACCCAGTAGTAATCGACTGGATTACCACTGAATTCAGAAAACTTAGTGGCGTTTCAGTGGCACTCTGTGGCGTATCACTGGATTAAATTTTGCTGTGGTGTGTTGTGGAAGTACCTATTTCGGTGTGTTTTTGACTTATGGTGAGACTGGGTTTTTGAGTTACAGTCGAACCTCTATAACCCGCCATTTGTTTGAAGAAAGAGTCGGTTTCTATACGGTCTGACCTTTATATAAGGTCACTCCTAGGGGCTGATCTAAAGCTGAACTTTTTTTAGGTTCGAATGTATTTGAAAATTCTCTGATTTCTCAGAAAAATTCTGATTTAGAGCACACTTTGTCGCACTAAAACAAGCTCTTATTCAATTTATTTTTTCCCATACTTTCTTTATTTTTTCCCAAATAATTTTTCCCGGGAATTTCCCCTCTGACAACCCTAGAAAGTGTCTAAAAATTTAATCGTGTTCAAATTTTTGTCTTGACAAGAAAAATGTCGATTTCGCCTTTCGACGTGTTTGACATGCCGTGAAACATGAAGCGTTACGACAACATCTTAGCGCTTTTTGAAGTTCAAGAGATCCAAAACCCAGTTACCAGAACAACTGTTAAAAATCTGAATTTTGAGATATTTGAAAAAATAAATTTTTCGATAATATAGTTGAAATCCAAATTTGTCGAATTTCCCTATTATCCAATTTTTCGTATAAAATTTTTTTTATGCAACGCTGATTTCTGTGTGTTGCAATTTTCGGAAATTTAAACATACAAATTAAGTTATTTATCCGATCTTTGCTAGCAATTTTCGCTGTTTAAAATATCTTCTACCGTCCTAGTATTCGCATATTGTTGTTGCCCAACCAGGAGTTTGCTGAGGAAAACTTGACTGCATTCCGTATCCACCACCAAATCCGTTAGTGTTTCGGCGTTCAGGATGACAAGTTTCTACACAAAAACTCTCCATATCTTTTTATATGCAGGAACGAACAAAGTTGTTGGATTTTATTGCAATTTTGGCCGACGTCTCGACCGTCTGATCCTGTAAAAGTTCTTGTGTTTTGGTTGAAAATATTTTAATATTACCCAATTTTTCACATGTTCCTTTGCAATTAGCATTCATAAATGACTGAAATCATCGGCTGTGCAGTCATGAACGTAGTTAGCGCACTGATCAATCACATCACCGAGCTCTAAAGCTTTTCAACGTTAAAAATAAGATGTTTAGCTTAAAAATAGTCAGGCCACGAAATAGAAAAAGAAATGTTTTTATTTGCGTCTTGAAAATTTTGACTAAATTACAATATTCGCCCAGAGAAAACTAATTTTTGGGATAGCCACACTTGCGAACAACATTTTGCGAATACATGTTTCCGGACGTGATTTTTGAGGACGAAGCTTTGCGGACGAGATTTCGCAGACCAAATTTTGCGGATATAATCTTGCGTACGCAACATTTGCAAACGAGGGATTGCGGACGAAGATTAGAAAACGATATATAGACCTATCTAGTTCTGCATGTTTTCCTAAATACCAGTCAAAGTTCTTACAGTTCATCATGTGCTCTGACTAATTCTGAACAACTTTAATTTTGCTCCATGAACTTTTTCTTGTGAAATTTGTGAATGGGTGCATTTTCTAAATTTCTGAAAAGCGAGTATTTTTTTGTGTTGACTTCTGTAAGTATTTTACTCTAGTACACAAACAACATATTGCTTGACGCAGGATCGACAGCGCTTTCATCCTACAGAAAACTATTCTGCAAATGACAGTGAGAGTTCAAAGATAAGGCCACTAAACATGACAAAAGAATTGCCCAGGTTTGGTGCCATAGCTTCACAGTTGTTTATAAATAGGACAATGCGGGAGTTCACGTCAGTAATATCCATCGATGCAATGACCTCAATTTGTTTCCATGGTGGAATATTTTCTAAAAAAATTGAGCTTCTTGAGTGGCCCAGCGTTTAGTGATGGTGTGGGGAGCATTTTCGTCACTTAGCAAGCTTGAGCTACACTAAAATGGATGCATGGAAAAGGCAGAAAGTCCTTAGCCACAGTTGGTGTTGTACCTTCACAATCATTCCCGACAAAAGCTGATTTTTCAACAAGAAGTAAGTAAGAACCGTCGACGCAGTGATCCTCAGTTTGTTAATAATATTAACAAACTTAATATAATATTCCAACGAGACGTTTTTTAAAAAATGCCCCCATTCACAAATTTTTCATGAAAAAGTTCATCGACAAAATAAAAGTTGATCAGAATTAGTCAGAGAAGACGATGAACTGGAAGAAAAATTTTGCCGAAAAATCACGGTAACAACATCTTCTGCAAAATTACAGACAAAGTATTCTAAATTCACTAAGCGGTCTAGCAAAATCTTTCATAATTTTTTCTGCTGGAAATTCATAGTCAGAGGCCCAAAGATCATAGTTGAACAGCGGAGAACTCGTGGAGAATCAGTTTTCATTTTGGCCTTGGCGCCTGTTTTTTTTTCAAAAATGTGCCTTGGTCCCCACTGTTGATTGTTTGAAAGAAAAAAATGGGAATAGACTCCTCACCAGCGCCCAGTGGAGTGTTAATCCAAATCTTATCTGTTTTATTTATCAAAAAAAAGTTTTCACGTTTTGCCTGTCTAGTGATGCTGTTGGCAACATAGCCTGCACCATTGCCTCCCATTGTGCTAGGGTTGAAGCCATTGTTAATTCCACCTCTATTTTCACCGAAACTATCATCTTCTTCTTCATCATCATCGTCACTGTCACTAGAAGAGCTGGAATCATCAGAACTTGATGAGGCCTCTTGTTTTCGCGAAAAATCTGTATTTCCATTTTTTTCTTTGATTTTATCACTGTCTCCAGACTCTGAGCTAGAGCTTTCAGAACTGCTGCTATCACCTTTCTTTTTTTCTAAATAAATCTTTTTAAGTGATTTGGTATTATTCGCCAAAAGAAAAACTAACTTTTTTTGATTTCTTTTAAATTTTCATCATTCTCGTCAACATCGTCAGAGTTACTTTCTTTCTTTTTCTTCTTAATCTTTTTGGGTTTCTTCGTTTTGCCAGGTTTTTCTGAAAAAAATCTTTTCTTTTAAAGGACCATTGTTTTGCGCTCAGTGGCATGACAAAAATTTGGGCTCTATATGTGTTCATGCCGAATCAAAAAAAGCCAAAAAACAATATGCCTTGGTCCCCCCTGTTAATTTTTTTCCACAAAATTTTTTCTACTGATCGTCTTCGAAAACATTTTATTTGCAGAAGTATTAGTTTGCCTGCTCAAATTTGATGGTTTTTATATAAACCTACAACTGTATGAATACTTTTCTAAAAAAATGTGCTAGTTTCGGATGTGCAGCAGCCAACCCAAGTTCGGCATAACGGTCTATACAATCTTAGGGTAGTCTGGTAAATGTGTATTTTTAAGACAAAAGTGTATTTAAATGATGTTCGAGACAATAAAAAAACAATATTTTTGGAAAAAATACAACATGGGGGACAAAGGCATATTTTTTGGCGTCGGCATGCACAAATATAGAGCCAAGATTGAATTGTCATACCACTGAGCGCAAAAAACTATGGTCTTTTGAGCAACAAATGTTTTTCAAAAATATTTTCAGACAGGCTTTTATCTCAAAAAAGTTTAAAGAAGTGAATTTGGGCAAAGAATACCTTTTGAGCGTTAGTAAAGAAAAAGTGTCATTTCATCCTGTGCTTATTCGTTTTTTGTCTACCGAAAGTGAAAAAAGCCAAAAAGTGTCTTAAAAATCTTCACCCAGCTGCAGCAATCCCCAAAAAATCCCACGAAAAATGACTCTAAAATACCTTAAAATGATCATTTGATTCCCGGGGATGATACTCAAATAGGTTAGTGAAGTTTTGGATCAAAAGTAATAGAAAGTGCTTAGAAATGTTTCTTTTACCGTGTTAAGCAAAAAATAAGTTCGGAATGTGATTTTGGGTCACTTTTAAAATATCCGAGTATGGGGGGAACTACAGTCGACTCTTTCAATAACATACACCCCAAAGTTCGTTTCCGCCTACCGGGTCCCAAAAATACCGACGGATTTTTAAACGGCTTTTTAGATGATTCTTGCATCCAAAAATTATTTCAATGATATCATTTTGTAGCTCTTTTCTTCGTCTTCGAATGGTATATGACATGCTTTCAGATATGACAGAATCGAAGCAGGTATTTTGCGATTGTTGAAGGGAAAAAGGTTATGAAATATTGCGATTACTAAATGTGCCTCATCCGACAGTCTCCGATGCAATCAAAGCGATTCCAAGAGACGGGCACAAGATGGATCTTGCAGAAGAGGGCGCAAAAGAACAGCAAATACGGCAGCCAAAATGCAGAGGGTGAAGGGTCGGCTCCAAAAGAATCCAAGAAGCAAAAAAAACTCGATCAGAAAGATGAGCCAAGGCCATTGGAATCTCAAAAGTTCTGTCCCTCGAATTGCTACAATCGGATCAGGAATGAAGGCAAGGAAAGAAATGAAGGCTCAGCTGCTAACGGACACAATTTTTTTGACAGATGCAAAAAGTTGCTTCGACGTTTGCTGCTAGGCGCCATCGCTCAAGCCTGTTTAAAGGACGAGAAGTGGTTCGATCTGGTGCAAGCTCACAATCGCAAAACGACAGAATTTGGTCAAAGGATCCATTGCCACTTAAAGAGGGAATAGTCAGTCGTTCGCAAATGCCAAAGCAAGTGATGGTCTTGGCATGTGTAACTCACAATGGATAGACACCGCTCATCTTTGTCCCGAAAAGTGTCAAAGTCAGGGGCCGGAATATCGATCGATGCTGGAAGGAATGTGCTTGCCATGGACACAGGAACACTTTGGAGAAGTTCTATGGACCTTTCAACAAGATGGCGCTCCATCCCATCGTGCAGAGGCAACTCAGAATTGCATCAGTGAAAACTTTTCGGATGCAATCAAAGTCGACGTAAGCTGGCAACACGCAGACGGTGAATGGCCTTCCACCTCGCAACACCTCAACGTGATGGATTACTCAATCTGGAGCATTCTTGAGTCCAAAGCCTGTTCAAAGCCACACAATTCAATTGACGCACTGAGAAAAAGTATCATTCCGATTGAAACAATTGCAAAAGCCGTCGACGATTTGCCAAGAGGTGAGAAAATGCATTTCAGCAAATGGTGATCATTTTGAGGGCTGATAAATTTGACATGTCGTTATTGTTTTGTTTTCCTGAATAAAGTTTTATATATTATTCGAAAGAAGAAGGAAAGAGCTACAATATTATATTATTGAAATAATTTTTGGATGCAAGAATCATCTTAAAAAAGCCGTTTAAAAATCCGTCGGGTATTTCACTTTTTTTAGCCCCATTTTTTCAATTTTTTCCATTTCTGTTTTTACAGTCTGTCGCAAATATCGCAAGGATTCCGATTTTTGCCCGTCATTTTTGCAGAAAACAATGATTTTAACATTTAAAAGCAGAAAGTCAAATAAACATACACCTATTTTGAATTTCAGTGTATGTTAATGGAGTTTTGCTTTTTGAATGTCAAAATCATTGTTTTCTGCAAAAATGATCGGCAAATCGGAATCCTTGCGATATTTGCGACCAGGCTGTGAAAACAGAAATGGAAATTTTTTTTAAATGGGGCTAAAAAGTGTCGGACCCTAGGCGGGAACGAACTTTTGGCGGGTATGTTATTGGGAGAGTCGACTATATAAAAGTACCGTTTGTTTGAATGCTTTTTGAAATTTGAGAGAAATTTCGTAAAGTTTTAAATGTTTCAAAAAGTCGTTTTTGCGTCTTTTAAAATTCGCGATAATTTGTTCGTTACTTTCTTTCTTTTTCTTCTTAATCTATTTGGATTTTTTCGTTTTGTCGGGCTTTTCTGCAAAAAGTTTCTTGTAAAAATATGTCAAATTTTTATTATTTTAAACAAAAAATGGAACAAGCTGGTGCCGCTTTGTAGAAAGATTTAAATTTTTCTCATTCCTAGCCCGCGGCCGATGTTCAGCTAATTAATAATCTGCGCATCGGACCGGGGATATGATTAACTGCTAAAAAGTTTCACAGCATTGTTTCAAAGACAACCCAAATTCAAGAATTTCAATAAAAAGTACAAATCTTTTTCAAAATTCAAATAACAGTCCTCTTTCAAGGTAATTAAAGTCGATGTTGATTCTTCCAAGTTTTTAAATTATTTTTGACTTGAGTGAGTCTAAGCGCATGATTTAACAACTTATATTCAAGAAAATAGAGTTGAAATACATGGTTTTGAAAAAAAAACAAAAAAATATATAATTTACTTACTGTCTTTTTGCTTTCTTTCTTTGTTTTCTTGTCCTTACCACAACTTTGTTTTTTTCACTACTTTTCTCTACCACTTTTCTTCTTTTCAATTTTTTTCACAGTTTTTTTCGTTACAACTTTTTCTGTGGTTTTATCGGCGTTTTTTGACTTGTTTTTGTCACCTTCTTTCTTTGCGCAGCTTCTTTTGACTTATCTTTTTCTCGTTTCACTCTTACATTGTGGGATTTAAACTCAAGCAACAAATTCTGCCTCAATGCGTTTGGTTCATCTAGACTTAAATTATTTGGGTCTGTGGCTTTAGTCATTTCAAAAGTACAGAATAGAAAAATAATAGTCATGGCAAATGACAGGGCAATTATCGGCAATACATGACAGCCTTTGGTATCATCTAAAAATTTGAAGATACTGAAAAAGTAAATGGAAAATTAGCAATAGACTAGAATAAAGAGTTCCTCTTGATCTTTCTAATCGAGTTAATTTTTTTTAATTTTACCAAAACAAGGATTGTCTACATTGCAAGTGGTTGTGATAGTAGTAAATCGTGTTTCATAATTTCATGAATTATAAGATAAATCTACAATTCGCCAAATCCTTTACAAATCCTTTTTTCAATTATTTAAAAATAGGTTCAAACGACTCCTAAGTAATTTTAAATGCTTAAAACGATAAAAAAAAGTTATTTTCTAGCAATTTTCACACAAAAAAATGTATTTTTTGAAAACAATTTTTTTGGCTAAAATTTGACTTTTTGCCTTGGGGGACCAAGGCGAATTACCTTGTATGATTCCGAGCAAGACAGGTATACTACCCCATTTTGGTCACTGGAGCTGGGCAAAATAGTCTCTTTATGCATTTTATGGTCAAGAGTACTTCTCGAATCATGTCTAAGGTAAGTGAGTGCGCGCATCTCTAACTCTCAAGCCCCAACGCCCTGAAGGAGCACAGAGGGCTCGACTCCCCCTTATGAGCTTGGGGGCTAAAAAATGCTTAGGACTAAGATTAGTGTTGGAGTTGAGGTGCAAGCAAAAACAGAACAAGAAAAGCATTCTTTGCAAGAAACAAGAATCTTGCAGAATTTTTGCAAGATTCTTGCAAGAAAGCAGAAACACTACATTACACAAAATTCTTTATTCATAACACAGAAAACATGCAAACAAAACGAATCAATAAGTGAAATTTATATCAGGCAAAGCACGATTCAAAAAAATGAGCTGCTCGGCGTTCATTGGGTCAACTGACAGTTGAGTGACTCAACGCACACCTGAAAACAACAAAAAAAGCAAACGACGGCGAGAGAAAATTTTTAGAGTTTATTTAATAGGAGCCAGAAAGATTGGATATCCAGCTGCAGCATTCCGATTCAAACGCTCAACGCTTTAGAAGTCCAAGTTTAGAATAATCTGCAAAAAAAGAATTGAAAACAATTTCAATCAGAGGAACCAGCGAAATAGCAGAGCCAAAAAGAATACACGACCAAATAATGATAAATTGATTCTGAATTCAAAAAGTAATTTTGCGCATTTTCGGAGTAAAAAAATGTCCGCGCGCATTGAAACATGTGAAATTCTCATTGTCGGCAACGGGCATGGTCCTTTAAAAATGTTTTGGCGCCAATTAAAAAAGAATTTTTTTCGATATTTTTCGTATATCTAAAGCTATTTTAAAGCTATTTTTCTTGCAAGATTCTTGCAAGAATTCTAAAAGTGTGCAAGCAAGAAACAAGAACAAGAATCGCGGTATTCGCAAGAACAAGAAAGCAAGAATCTTGCAAGATTCTTGTCTTGCGCCCAACACTATCTAAGATGCGCGCAAATAGCTGGATTCGTAGAACACAAATGCATACAAAAGACTGCACACAAACATCACAAAGACAAATAAACAACGAATCAAACAAATGAACTTGAAAAAACGGCGAAAACAGTATCATTTTGAGCTTCTACTTAGATAAATCAAGGCCCCGAAATTCGGCCTTTTATAAAATTTCGTAGTCGAGGTTTTGAAAATTTCGGGCGGAGCTTCAGGTCGGGGTTTTGGCCCAGAATCGTCTCGGGCGGGTTGAGGCCCCGATTGGAGCCGCGAATTGTTTCTGTCTCAACTGAAAAGCAAATGCTAGGGCATTATGGAGAATTTAGTGGATCGCACAGTCAGGTTTGAGTTTATACAAAAATAACAAGATTAACTTGAAAAAATAACAGCTGAATTGAAAAGTAGATTTGGGTTCTTACTAATTGAGCCTTATTTCCCTTCATATTAAATATATAACAATAATTTTGTGTTTGAAAAGCTGACTTCAAAACTTTTAAAACATTCTGGATCATCTCCGCTCTGTCTATTAAAAATGAGTGGGTAGTACGCAAATATTTTTGAGAAATTTTTTTAATGTGTCATGAAGCCTTTCGAAGATTTCTAGGTGAATCACCAGCAAGAGTTATACTTGCACTTTAAAATTTAAAGCTTTATTCCCACAATTTTTTGACGATCTCACCAGCTGCTCAAGTCAATTTATCAATCTGCTTAATTAGCACGATTGACGTCAAAAAGGACTATTTGCAAATTTTAGTTCTGTTTCTGCATAGCACTGCTATAAATTTTGCACAAAATTTTTTTTCACCTCGTAGAGTTATGCGGGTAGCATTTTCAAAAAGGGGAAATGCTATATTAACACGTAACAGCCAGAAGTAAGAAAAAAAGAGAAAAGTAAAAAGAATAAAGAAAAAAAGTGAAAAAGTTTAAAAAAACTGCAACCTTTTTGTTAAAAGTCGGTTTCAACTCCTTCTTTTATCTACAAATCTAGTTTTTGCCAAATTTCAGCTAGCTTTTCTGATGGATGGATTTTTGACTCTATTTGGACTGGATTCGGACTAGATTTCCATTTCGACTCTTTGAAAAATACAAAAAAGACTATCTATTTTGTCCTGTATTACTGTTATGATTTGACATCGCTACTGGTTTAGTTAATAAACATGTCAGGCTTGAAAACCCAAGAGAGAGAGAGCAACGATTAGTTTTGGAAATTTTTACAGTGAGAGGAAAATAGTTAAGAGGTCATTTTGAGCAGTGAACGAGCATTTTCATCAAGTTTACTGGTCAAAAAGTTAATTAAGAGTTAAACGCTTTGACAACATCTCAACTTTATGTTTTAATTCAGTTCAAGAGCTACGAAACATATTTTACACAATAATTTTGAAAAATCTGAGTGCTGAAATATGGCTTTTTGACAAAAAATCATTTGTTGAAAATGACCGAAATTAAAAAACATGGATCTTGGTCATTTTTTCAAGAAATTAATTTTTGTCAAAGGCAATTTTATGTACTGTCTTAAAAAGCTACTGGAAATTTTTTTTGAAAATTGAAAAAAAGTGTGCCGCCCATACGCGGGAACGAACTTGAGTGATGTTCTACGCGCACTGTTTCATATATAGGATAGCTCTCCTGCGCCACTAATCTAGATATAGGAACTTAAAAATAAATTTTAGTTGAATTTAAGTGCTTTTATAACAATGAAATCAAATATGTAATTTGTTATTGTAGAAACGTGTGCGCACTGAAGGTTTAATAAGCAATAGTAGAAAACACAATAATAATCCTTTACAATGCAACTTTGTATTTCATCAATCAGTTGTTGACTTTGAAAATTTGTTTAGATTTTTGCTTGACTTGCTTTGGTTTCAATTCTTTTTTTCGCGGTTTCAGTATATCGCGGTAATTTGCAATCGATTCTTTAGGGTTTTCAGGACAAATTAATTCAAGCACATCTTCAACTCTTATATTTTGTTTAGCAAGTGATAAACCATCTCGTAGAAAAGCATTATTGTGTTTCAGAGAGCATTGGTAGTAATCTTTTTCTTGTCGGGGTATTTTGTTGCCAGTATTTCTTTGACTTGAAAAGAATCGGTGTCACGAAAGTGAACATCAAGATTTACAATCTCATTTTTTATTTTTATTTTAATGTTTTCCTTTACAAGTGCAATGACTTTTACGTTAGTATTTTCATTTAATAACTCTTCAGTAATAATAATGTGTCGTATGACTCATCCAAAAGATGAGTGTTGCCTAATTTGTTTGCACAAATTATTAGGATAAGGTCTGACTGTAACTCCGCCTTGCCTAATATAAGATACAGAGGACTTTTATGTCAAGACCCAAAATTTAAAACACAAAAAATATTTTACTAAAGCATAAGAAATTTTGGAACAGAGTCTTGTAATGTAAACGACCTCAGATTTGAAATTAGCAGATAATGGGACTCGATAGATTTTAAAGTCATATCAAAAAAGTTTTTGGACTGTCTGGCAAAAGTCAGAAAGAGCCGAAATTTTTACGCGAGAGACTCACAAACTTGGAATTTTGACATTGATTAGTGTCAGCGTGGCTCATACATGAAAAATTCAATAAACTTTTACTAATTAACTTCTAACTTTTACAAGTCTCAGTGAGTTTTCAAAATCTGAGTGTGACATATGGATTTTTAAAAAACATCGCTGTTTTATAGAATACAAGCTTTTCTAATTTCTCGAATTTTAGTCATTGTTCCAGAAATCAATCTGTTCTGAAAGTCCAAATCTCAACACTTTGATTTTTCAAAGTCATTTCTGTAACACGGATATGATCCAGTTGTATGCTATGCGGACTAAAATTTTTTAATGCCTTTTTGCAGCTTAGAAAACATGTTCAAGCCTACCCGTGGTCTAAGTCAAAGCCAAAAAATTTAAGTAAAAATACGAAAAAAATCAAGGTTGCAGTATAAATTGCGCCCCCCCCCACGCAGAGAGCTCGAATGGAGAAGATTACTTCATGTTCGTGTTTTTTCGACCCCGATTTCATGAGAAAGCCGACTGTTTTTTTAATTGTGAGAAAAAAATTCGAACTACAAGGGGGGGAGTGGTAAGGGAATAAAAAGGCAAATGACAAACGTTAGAAAGTAAATGTTTGTATTCTGCGACTGTATTACCGTGCTTTTCAACTCGGGCCGTGGCAAAAATAGACTCTATACGCATTCTATAATCAAGAGTACTTCTCATGTCTAAGGTAAGTGAATGCGCGAATCTCTTACTCTCAAGCCCGCCGCCCCCTTCAGGTAGCAGGGTTTGGTTGAGAATGCGCACACCCGCATGCCCTAGACACCAATCACTCGAAAGTGACTCTGGATGCATAAAAGCATACATACAGAGTTTATTTATGCGGTAGGTCCCAGTATTCAAAACTATGTTTAACATCTTCTTGTTAGTGGGCCCTGTGTGATTAGTGGCCTTTAGTGGTGTCGCTCAATAACTATAACGTTTTCTATTTTTCTGGGAAAGATGTATTTAAATATTTTTTAAAAAAAAACTGAAAAATTTAGATCATTTCGAGCAATAATGACTCTCTGAAAATACCAAAAATTTATCAAATTCCGGTATCGGTTTCGGTATTTTTGAAATCGGGCCGGTGTTTCGGTACCGTTTTTACCGAATCGGCTTGGGTGGCACGGTTTTCGATACGGGTACCGTACCACTCACCTCTACCTAGAAGTCATCTACTGCTATTTTCGACCATCTGAAAGACCGCGAGTTTTTGTTTTTTTGTTAAAAAAATTTTAAACGTACCGTTTATTGCTAATGGAGCTCTTTGGTTCATTATTATATCCGAAACGAATAGAAACTGTTTTATTTGTTCTTAAGTTCTCTCACTATAGATCCAGGATCAACATCTAATGGAAAGTCGTTTTCTTGTTGGCTCAATATGTATTTGAAAGGAAATTGAAATGTTGAAATTCTTAAAAGGTAAACATACAATAAACAGCTGTCAAAATATATAGACTTTTGAGCTCTTGTTTAAAGGGGAAGGGGCTTTATGAACACATTTTCCTAGGTCACAGGTTCGACTACCACTGGATGCGAACCTCATTTTTATCTCCCACAATACGGGCGGACTTTCGAGCAAACATAAAGTTTTATAAAAGTTTCTGTACAATAAAAAAATACAGACTAAAATAATTTTAATTCAAAAAAACCCCCTGTATAATACAGTCAACCTCTATATAACGGCACCCAAAATAAGACCAATTTGGTCGGGTTATACTAAATTCAGTCAAAGTAAGCCCTCTATATAACGGCACCTTCTATTATAACGGCACTTTTTTGCGGTCCTAGGGCCGTTATATAGAGGTTTGACTGTACAAGAAAAAAACCAAAAAAAGACAAAACGAATTTTTTTTCGAAAAAAAAACATTGTTTGTGTTGAGATATTTCTCGTAGCGCTCGAATTGCACTACATGATAGCTCTAAGATTTTACTGCAGTGCTGAAAATTAATTTAGCTTTTTGCCAGATGGGGCTTGAAGTTGACCTACAAACCTAAGACACAGATCACTCAAAACTGACTCTGGATGCATGAAAAAGCATGCATACCAGAGTTTCTTTATGCAGTAGGCCCCAGTTTACCAAAATATGTTCAAATTATTATTTGTTAGGGTATTTAGGTACACTTTAGAGTTTGTTCACAGTTACTTGCATGTACTTGAAAATATTCTAAAAGCTATTAGAGAAATGTATTTCTTTGATGCATAAATAAATGTCAGAGATAATATTTCTAGGTATGATCCAGTAATAGATTATTTACTAAATGCAGGGTACGTAACTCAAAAATTTGAAAACAAGTACCTTGGCCAAAAAGTACAATTTAGTCATTTTTTTTCACAAAGTTCCATTTTCGAGCACCGAAAAAAAATATTTTGACTGAAAAATTCAAAAATAAAAAAGATTTTGGGTCCGGGAAAAGTATAAATCTTTTTAAAAGTACATTTACGTTTCCTAAACTCATGTTAAACGCCTAAAGTGACTATGGACGCCTAAAGTAGATTAGTGTCATATATTCATGTTCACTATGTTTTACATCATCAGATTTGGATTTGAGAGAAAATTACCTGAAATTGTCTTAGTCCCTTCTTACCTGTGAGATGGTTTTGAATTTCCGCCAGATTTTTTAGTTCAAATTGTTAATTTTTTGGTTTAAATGATGACTTAAATATAACTTTATAGACATTATAAATGACGGGAAAGTTTCGTTTCAGTCAGAAAGAAAAAAATTGATCTTTGAAATCCGAATTATACCAAAAAATTTGGAGAGGTAGGCGGGGGGCCAAGGCAAAATTTCGAAGTCTCAAATACCAAATCTGATGATGGCAAAGATGATAATAATGAAAAATATTATTGGGTCATAAATATCAAATTCGCGATGTATTAGGTTGTTCGATAAGTTCGTGGCGTTTTTTCAAAGCCTATTTCTTATTAATATTGCAACCTTATCTCTCTTTCTAAAATACTATTTTTGTAGTCCTGCATCTCCTCTTCCAAATGGCATATTGCTTTTAGCTTAATTATTTTGGATAATTTTTTTTTTCAAGAAACTTGTTTTTTCAAAAGGCCATATCTCAACACTCAGATTTCCAAAATTATTTTGTAAATTCATCGTGTAGCTCTTGAGCTGCGCTGAAACATAGTGATAAGAGTTGCCGTAACGTCGAAATTCAATAAAATATTTGCCGCTATTCCATTGTGCTCCCGGTGGTCAACTTCTCAAAATGATTGACAAGTGTTTGGAGCAAATGATGACTAAACTTAAATAAAGCTGAAAGCAATATGCCATTTGGAATAAGAGATGCAGGGCTACAAATAAATATTTAAGAAAGAGATATGTTGCACATTAATAAGAAATAGGCTTTGAAAAAACGCTACGAACTTATCGAACACCTGATAATTGGTGAAAAAGTGAGTTTGAGGAGAGCAACGGACTTTGTGATTAACTTTATAGTTGAAGAGTTAATTTTTACTAACCTTTCAGCCAGAGATGCAAATACAAGAATTTAAAAGCGACACTCCATACATTTTCTTGTTCACAGTGTAACAAAGAATTACTAAAAAAATTCTGTTTGGTTAAATATAGTTTTGTTTGTATTGAGAGAATAGATGGAATAGAAAGAGCCAAATAAATGGAAGCTTTATTCATGATGACATAAAAATAACGGCGCTACTGTAATGAGAAATGGTTTGTAAACCTAATGAAAAACCCATTGACGGGTTGAAAAAGATTTTGCATATAAAATCACATAAATATTAATATATAAAACTTTTTGCAACCCGTCAATGGGTTTTTCATTAAGTTGACAGAACCCCCCCCCCCCTCAAGTGTCGCCCCCCGCCCCCCCCCCCCCTTAAAAGATATTTCCAGAAAATAAATGTTTGCTGAGAGAACAAATTCGACCTGTGATCCCGTGAAAATATGCCTTCGCCTCTCATTTGGGGAGGTTGACTAATGCAAGCAAAAATATTTTGTATGAAGAATTTAACATTTCTATTATGATGGTTTCCTAAATCATTCAGAATTATCTTATGAAACCATTAAAATAATATACAAGTACTATTTAAGAAATAATTATGGAACCCGTCAGGATTTTTCAAACGAAGTTTTCAAATTCATTCCTCAACGCCCCCCCCTAATGTCAGTATAGAAACTGTATAGAAAAAAGTTAACTGTATAGCAAGAGTTGACTGCATATCCAGTTTTGTCTGTACATATAAGGCCTACTTGGGAATCTTAGGGGTTCAAAAAATCGAGGCTTTAATCGATAAGCACCAACTTTTCAACTTAATCCCTCGTCTATCATTGATGGAAATATTAAAAATGTGCCCTTAATATTGCCGGGAATATTTCGGTAATATCCCTTATAGTTTTTGAATATAGTTTTGAAAAACTTTAATTTTTTCTTACCAAACATCATACATTTTGTAAACGTGTGATTTTAGGTTAGCAAGAAAACGCTCGCATGCTAAGAAAAAGAGAGGTTATGCATTTATATTCGAGGTGACTCTATTTTTTTAGTGATAGTGGCTCACATCAAAGGACAGTTTGCTCACCTTAAAATGTTCGGTCATGTTTTACAAATGCTTCGCTCCCTGTGTGCATCTTACAAAAATCGATTTTTCAATTTTTTTGTTGAACTGTGCCATAGCTGGTACTAAGCCATTTCGAAAGATTCGGGGATGGACGATTTTTCGGTCTTTCGGGATTGCTTTTCGGTGAGAATAACTAAATCGCAGTGGCTTGAACTCAAAAGGTCATAACAAGGTGGCTGTAATTGAACCTTGTGCCGAAACATTATCGATCAACACGACTATAAAATCGCTAACAAACAAGCACTGTGAAAAAAAGTTGCAAAGCACTTTGAAGAATGAGTTAAGGAAGACGTGAAGCCGATAGAATTAAAATAGATACTGCTGAGTGTCTAACCCGTATTCAGCTGTTAGGCACTGCTAGGCGGATTGACTGGTCCTGCTCTGGTTAGTTAGTTTGTTCCTGGTTTAAAAATGCTGAAAAATTCCAAGTTAATGCGACTCATCAACTCGCGTTGATTACGTCCCTGCCCTTCGTACTGCTTTATGGCTCTATATGTGTTCATGCCGACGCCGAAAAAAATATGCTTTGGTTCCCTCTGTTGTGTTTTTT